>JAIUZE010020503.1:0-24145 GCA_022085475.1 Heliosperma pusillum
CTTGGATGCGAAACGTCATCGCATGTCGAATCGAACACGTTTATTCCGAGATTCTGGCCAGGTTTAGACTAGGACCGTATTATTATCGTCGTGCTACCAGGAGGAAAATAGTCTACATAGGCGAAATGTAAGCATCGCGTATGAGTTCAGGGAAACGTGATCCCGTGGATGCCTTTAATCATTCTTGCTGGGACACGATGCTAGTGCGTTTCATTTACCGTGAGAGTTGTTGTCTTGTGTCGTCTTTGAAGGCGTGATTTCATGACATTATTCATGGTCATTGCATGATTGGACACCGACAATGTCTTGGTTCGTGAATGGATGATAATATGTTGGATTTATGTGATCATCGCATGACTTGACTTGGTTTGTCTGTCGAGTCTCAATCTTATCAATCTTATACCGCTAACGGTGAGATGCAAGCCCTAGTGAGCGTATTCGGTTGCCTAAGAGTGTCTTCCCCGAGTCTTTGAATAACATGTTGGTTTCGAATTTGATTTCCACATGATCTTATCATTATATATATGATTGCCTATCTATTCTTATCGTAACTCACATGGATATCTATATATGCATGACTTTACTTTCGTATTTTCTTATATGTACGTTTGATGTGATATGGCTGGAGAACCCGGAGTTACTCCCCACTGACTGTGGCATTCATGTTTTTCATGGATGAACAGGTTGCTTGCTATGGATGACTTTTTGGATACGATATTTTGGGGTTCGGGTGTGAGCTAGCGGGCGTTGTCCCTGGCAGTTCACCTCTAGACGATAGTAGCTAGTTTTGGTTAAACACTTGTTCTTTGCTAACATTTTAAGAGACCCCGTCTCTTTATTGTATATTCCGTACTTAGTTTGTAATATTTTGACACACCTCGTGTTATATATATCTTGCATGTTTAAAAGTTTTTAAAATACCGTATTTCCGCATATCTTTTCACATGCTTGTATGTTTTATATTTCCGCATTCGCGAGGGTTGTCACACCCTCATTCCAAATCAAGGGTCTTATTTATATGAAATAGTGAAATTAGGTTAAGGAGAAATAACGGAGAAAAGACGACTAAAATTAGCGAAGAAACATGGGGCAGTGCGCTGTTGGCGCAGAGTAGATGAGCTGTCGGCGCATGGCTGGACAGCACAAACTTGTGAAGGTCATATCTATCTGGATTCTTGGCCAAATGAGGCTTGTGACCTATCGTTGGAAAGCTAACAACATAAGCTTTAACCTCCAGTTGGTCTTGCGTCAATATAAACTCTAGAACTCAAGATGTATCTTTTTGAAGTCGACTCTTGCGCAAGTGGGGCTTCAGAATACTTAATTATTTCATGTCTTCATGCCTTGACTTGTGCTTCTCCCCTTGATTTGATTTCTTGGATTATGATTGATATCAAGACTATTTTTCACTCTTGAATATGGAACAAAACTTGATTATTACGTATATACTTGGAAATGGGCAATTGTGACAATTAGTATGCATGCACAACTCATCCAAATACCGCTTTATTGTGCTTAAAACAACTACATAAGACAATGCTAAACTGAGCTTATCAGTGACCTCCTGGGAAGGTTCCCGGGATGCGCATGAGTGAGGACAAAATGCGCTGGAAAGGACCTGTGTTGATCTGTGGGCCATGTACACGGCCTGGCAAGCTACCATGAGTGACCGCTCCCGACCCAGAGTTTGGGTCGGGGTGTTACATGTCTGTCTCTTTGATTCTACATGCGCAAAAATTAATCTTTCAAGTCAATGACTCTTTTACATTTATTAAATGGAAGAAAAAAAATTGTTGCGATTCAAACTTTGTACCAAAACGTCTCTCCATCCAGCCGTAGCTATGGTACCACTTGCTGGGGGGTTTTGTACATATAGTATAAAATGAAAAGACACAATATTTTGTTATGGGACAAACCCACAACCCAACTTGTATTATTATTCACTCTAACAATAATATAATCAATCTTCTAACACTTAACTACTATCTAAGATTTCAATTTGCTTAACCTCGACTTATTAAGCAACTACTCACACTTATCCACTAATGACCATGACCTCTATTTATAAGGTCCTAAGTCCTAACTCAACAAAGCAAAGTCTTTTATGTTACTAACCTAACTCCTAATATTTACACTTAGTAACATATATTACTAAAGTTACTAAAGTAACATTAGTAACTTATCCTACAAACTAGTAACCACTAAAGACTCCAAATGCTAGCATCAAAACCTTGAGTTCAAACTTATGGTTTGGATTAACGTTGGGGTTACTTTTCCAACATTCACAACATATAAATTGCATGTATGCAAGATTAAACCTCATATATATTTATATCACCTAATTGACATATTCACATATATAAAAAAATCATACTCCAATATACTCACACAAAATAACAAACATACTCACAAATTACTTATTTGTAGGAATAAAATACACATTTATTGAGCTAATCATAGATATTCATTTGATAGAATATACATATTCACACAATTTAAAATGTGAATATGTCACTTAAATTCTGTGAATATATATTTAAGTATTATAAAGAAGCGTCGAAATATATCAAATGTGATATTTATTTAAAGAGTGAAAAATTTTATGAGCATTAGTAAATTAGTTTTATAAATATTTGGTAATGAAATTTTAAATTAAGTAATTTTAAGTGTTTTTTTGTGTTTTACCACCTATTGAGTACAAAGTATTACGTTTTACCACCTATTGAGTCCATTTTTTCAACTTACCGTCTAGTTTTGACTAAAACCCTCACTATCCACACCTAAATTACGTTTTCTTGTCGGTCTTTCTTATTTATCGTCTTTTTTTACGTTATATCGCTTCTCGGTTTATTAGAATGACCATATTACCCTTATTATTACGCTAACTAACTTACTCCCTTAATACACTCAATTCCCAATCATATTCAATTAGGGTTCATCAAAAAAAAATTGGGCAAATCTTGGTATATTCTTTTTCATTTTCTTCTTTTCTTTTCAATTAGTTGCCTTAATTGTTCATGCTCATTCACTTGTGTCAATTATTGATGTTTATATTTGTCCATTTTTGTAGGCTCGATTCAATACTCCTTCATCATTCATATTTTGTGTTTTTCTATTGTTGAATTTTTTTCTAGGCACGATTTATTCAAGTATTGCAATTTATCTTGTATTAAGATGACCACATTGATATCCGCTCTCAATATTTCCGCGTTCTTTTCCATTGCTCCTCTTTCTATTGTCTTCAATTTTTTATTATGTCTTCATGTCAAATGCAATGTCGAAAATACTTACCTGAGAATAACATGAGAAGATTATAGCCGCAGATTGAAGATGAATACCAACTATAATCTACCCGTAAGCTTCAACAATCAGGAGAAATACCCAAATTTTCTAGGGTTCTAAACATAATCTAAGGAGGATGAGTGTTTAATTGACAATTAAGAAAATGCCCAAAAATAGTTGAGAAGAAACACGGAAACATAAAATCCAGCAATAACTGACACGATTGAATGAGGTTAAATAATTAATGAAAGAATTTGAAAGGAAAATAGAAGAAGAAAATGAAGAACATACCCAGATTTTACACAAATTTTCTATGAACTCTAATTAAATTAGATTGGTATTGAGTGCAGTGGGAGAGATGAAGGAAGTGATGAGTGAGTTAGTCTAATAATAAGGGTAATATGGTCATTCTAATAAACAAAGAAGCGATATAACATAAGAAAGACGATAAATAAGAAAGACCGACGAGAAAACTTAATTTAGGTGTGGATAGTGAGGGTTTCACTCAAAACTAGGTGGTAAATTGAAAAAATGGACACAATAGGTGGTAAAACGTAAAAATTTGGACTCAATAGGTGGTAATACACAAAAAACACTAATTTTAATTGTATATGCAACTTTTAGAAAACTACACAAGTATTACATTGTAACTACTAGTAAAGTTAGTTGAAAGTACCATACACCATACACCTGGATGTATGATATAAGAATAGTTTTTAATATGAGCAACTTATTTTATCATTTCGGATAAGTGAGGTTAGTTGAAGACAACGACTCTCAAACCACTTCGAAAGAGTTGAACATGAGTGCGCAACAGAGGTCATATAATCAGCAACTGTATTGGCCTCACGAAAATAATGTTTAACTACTACTTTTTCAAATAAATGAAAGTCTTAATTCACATCTTTGATAATGCTTGAAATTTTCACGAAATTTGTTAAGTACTAGGATTTAAATTGATAACACATACATCATTAATCATGAAATTCCTAAAGATTTAGCTACATGAATGCCTTCACATAATTCAAGACCTTCGACGATAAGAATTTAATAGCTCCTAACACAATAACATATCATTAGGATATCTTAAAAAGTACCCCAAGGCAGATTTATTCACAGCTACTTTGGATCCGTCAAAATTTAGCTTTATAAATCCATTTGTAGGTTTTTCCCAACTATTTTGTTTCTTACTACTAATGGTATTTCTAGCTAAGCCGCCTTTATCTAGACTGTCGAGATCCTTGAATGTGTCTCATTTCAACCTTAAATATTATTACTGGAGAAAAGAATTAGCTTGTTAATATTGACATGAACATTACTAAAAACTCTGTCATTTTTAAAGAACCATGAACTCCAAAAAATAAAAATAATTGTATTGAAATCAGTTGTTGGAATCCATTCTTTGAGACAGATTAGTTTGGTTACAAAACATTAACTTAAAACATTATTATATGTTACTATAAAGTTGTTGAAGCTAATAATGCCCATATATTGGATTACCGAATTAGTTAATGGATGTTTGACAAAATAAATAATCTCAATCCTTAGTAGAATGATTGCACAAAGCATAGTGAGGTGAAACTTTAATATGACGCCAATTTTTTTAGGTAGGCCATCAACATACGTTTTTTAAAGAAAAATCTTTAGCTTTATAGGGGATATTTAACTTCCAAATAAAGTAAAAATCACACTTAATAAAGGCTTTGAATGAACACACTTTATGTCAACCACGTTGCTGTTTCGGTAGTGAAAATATCATACACTGACAATCCTCATATGAGACTATTTGAATCTCCCACTGCATATCAGGGATAATAAAATCTCTAACCAAAAGATTAAGATCGTTACTATGTGTATCAATAATAGTGGAAATAAGGGGATAAGAAAAAAGCCAATTATCAGACAAAAGTTTAATTTTGCTACTATCACCTACTTGTCATCTCTAACCCTTTTTAAACTCATAAGTTTTTGTCATTGCCAAGAAGTGTTTGAATTAGGTTTATGCTCAAAAAGTGGGGTCTTTTACCAAACTAGCCATTTCTTTCAAAGTATTCACCAAAATAGTTGTTTTATTCAAGTATTGTCCAAAATAACCATGTGACCATCCCCCTTATACTAAAAGATTAAGAGGTCTCTAAAATTTTCCCGCCTAAGTGAGAAATGGTCTATAATTGGTCCTCACATTATTTCATATTATTTTTATACCATAAATAGGAGATTACTACTAATTTCAATATGTAAACCCACAATAATGATTATTTTGATTTTGCTACACAAGTAGAATTGCATTAATAATATTATATGATGATATTAGAGAAATATTTTGCACAATAATTTTTCATAGTTTTATTTTTGTCTTTTGCTACAAATGTACTACAAGTTGATTATATTTTTTTACAAATTCTCTAATTTTATTATATAATTAAGTCATTAAATTAAGATTATTCTTTTGGTAAAAGTAATAGTATAATAATAATTAAGTAATTTATAAAATTAGGTACACTTTACACGTCAATCTTATTTGGTGTGAAAACTATCAATTTTTGTTCCTCTTATACCGCTTAAACATGTTACCAAGCTCTATAATATTAATGTCTTTATACTTTATTATCTAAAAAACTGTGCATTTGCACGGGATCTACACTAGTTTTAATTACTAAAATAACCATTTAATTATTAAGTTGCCTAAGAAAAAATAACACTTGGTTTGGTTTGATTTGGTTCCAAGGGCGTAGCCAAGGGGGTGCAGTGGATGCACCTGTGTCCCCCTGATTTGAAATATTTGCATATTAGTTTCATCAAATATCAACAAACTTTTAGTGGTGCAGTGGTTAGTAACTCAGTGTCAAACTTTCAATCCATGTTGGTCATGCGAATCTTGTAAGTAAGCTTTTTCACATTTATCTCATTTAGTCATAAATGTGTCTTTAAGGTCATTTAATGCATTGTTTGCCTTTAATCCTACATTGTCATTCTTTTGATACATAGTTATAATCGTGTTCATTTTTTTTTGTTACTTATTATGTAGCTTCCAAGTTTTTTTTATAAATTTACGCAGTTGCTAAATCCCGAACAAACTCTTACTTAATCCCACACATTTACCGCCATTATTTCTATTCTACCCTTTCTCTTAAATTCAGATTAAAAACATTATTCACACTCTTCTCTACCCTAAAACCTAAATCAATTCATTAATAATTCATCAATTATGGATTCTAATTCGCACTTATCGGACATAATCTCGCCGTTTTATCAACAATTTTATATATACACGTCTTTTAATCGTTTTACTATTTTTTTTCAATGAAAGAGGAATTTTACGATTAGGGTTCTGATTTTTTTGTTGTTGAAGGGTTGGTTGTTGGCTGTTGGCTGTTGGCTGTCGTACGATTAGCCGGAGTATGGTTCGGCGGTCGGCGGTGTTTTTCTGGAGTAGGGTATAGGGCCTAGTCAGTAGGTCGTGTCGTTGTACATGCAGATAGTGGTTTATGGGAGTATTGCGGTGGTTGGGCATGGACTGGGTCTTCGGCAAGTGGTGTAACTGGTGTTCGACGACAGGAATGGTAAAGGGGGGAGTGGCCGGCGCAGGGGGGGCTGGGAGAGGGTGTCCGGCCTATTTCTGGTGGTGATCCATGGTATTTTGGGGGGAAATTAATTTTTTTGGGGTTTTCGTTTTATTTGTCTCTAGGTGGTGTAAGAAATAAAAAGGGTAGATTCGGAATAAGTCATAGAAATGTGCGGGATTAAGTAAATTTATTTGCAGGATTTAACATATCCCAAAATTTATTGTTAAGAAAATAAATGATGAAGGTAGTAGTTTTAATGTAGTGACTTTTAAATACCCTCTTATTTATTGCACTTATTATTATATATACCATATTATCTATTAAAATACTTTGTATGTAATATAAACAAAAGCATTATATTATTGAGCTCCAATTTTTCGGATTTATATGACGGGATGTCCTTTTATGGTAATGAGTTATATACCCGCGATTTTAAATTTTATTTATATCTACTTGAATTTTTTAATCTCTTAATTTAGTTTTTACTTTAGCCTCACATTTTTTTGTGTTTAAAATTTTTGTTCCCGTCGCCAGAATCATTTTTAATTTGCACCCGTGTGTTCAAATGCTAGATACACAACTGTTCGGTTTGGTTTAATTTTTTTATACATTATACTTAGTTATTTACCAATAATTAAACTTGTAAAAGATGGTTTAAAATTGAAGAAGCTTCAACCATCAAATTTGTTTTTTTTTAAAATGGTATAAAAGTGACACAAGTAATTTGTAACCAATGTGAAGTAACACATACTCCGTATAAAAGAATCACTAATCACTAAAAAGTAAAAAATCCTAACAATGCATCAGAAACCTCATTTGTACTTCGTTCGGTCATTATTTTGCTCAATTGTTTTCCTAAGTTTTGTGAATCATTCATTCATTATTTGATTATAGTTTAGACTATGCATACACCTAGTCCGTACAACAATTAATAAGTCCAATGACCGCTTTGAAATATAATATTAAAATGAAGTCCTGAGAAGTTTTGTCAGATGAGGCCCCACGTTTTTTTTACTTCGCATCGGCACAAACTTACTAAGGAAGAAGAAGGCAAATTTGTATGTCCCTTGTAATCAGGAATTTTGTAACATCTTACCGTCTCTAAATACGTGGAATTTTGGTGATGTACAATAACTTTGATAATGAAAAAAATAATGCAAATTTGTAATTCAATGTCAACAATGAAGCATCATACAAATTCACAATTCAATGTCAATAATTAGTTAAAATAAATGGCATATAAACAAGAGACACTAACAAATCTTACAATAATATTAAAAGGCATGTTGAGTGCCTAATTGTTAAGTATTTGCATTTTCTAGCTTCTCGTGATGCCACGTCACAATCATATAAAATTACCAAAATAACCCTTCAACCTAAATTATAATTTATTAAATTTTCTTATAATTATGTCATATATTTTGTAACATAAAAGACAAAGAAAATCAAAGGATATCATCATTATTTTAAAATTAAATGTGTATATTAAATATTTATTAAGTTAAAAATTCTAATAATGTGACGGGGCTTATGCAAATTCACATTCAATTAACTTTCGTGCTTTTAATTAAAAATCAACATTTTAATTGAATTTTTATAAGACAATATCTTAATGAATTGATCAAAATCCGTCATACTAATTTTTTGTAACTGATTTCATGTGATGAAATGTTGGTGAGAAATATTATATATATTTTCTTTTATTAATGCTAAGCTTGACTTTCATGAATAACACTATTTCAAAGTTTCACATTTTTTATTTATTTAAAAGTTAAGAATAATAACTTTGTGGCTTATTAATATTCTTAAAAAAAATGTCATTTATAGCCAACCACTATTTAGGTTCACAACTTAGAATTTCATATTAGTCTAACGATTTTCTTGAAGGCATCATTGAATTTATAAAATACTAAAAAAAAGGGTAACTGGAATTATATTTGTTTGTCAGGTGGTAACCATCATATGCTTACAATTATTTTTTCCCCTTTATTCTCACTTAAATTTTCATTTATTCTAAATTTGTAATTTACTTTTAACTCTTCATTTTTCTCTTAAATGCTTAATGAATGTAACAAAAAAATGTTATATTATTAATTATAGAGCATATTTAACCTATTGTCTATTTATTTGCTACTTTTATTACTCTATGAACTTTTTCTTTGTAGGTAATACATAAGAAATATTTTATGTGTAGATACGATTTATTCTTTGATGGGTATTTACGTTTATATTGGTACTTTAAATCTAAATTCTTTATTTTGTTGTATTTATTCAGGTTTCGGTGGCATGATTTTTTTTCAACGCTTTGCTTTTATGTTGTAAGTTACTACTTTTGTCACTCTTTTTCATATAAGATCCTCCTAAGTGAGTGAATTCAGTGTGCTATCTATGCAAAATTGAAATTATATTTAGCTTCTATTTAATTTTTTAGTAACTCCCACCACCATAAAAATCATATAAATTAACACTATTATTTGCATAACCCCTTGATTTTTCTATAATTAGTATTTTTTTTTTATTATAAGCTTAGAGAAATTTGTTCTTTCAAATCTTGGCTCTTGGGTAATAAATTTATGGAAATAAAAACTTTGTTGATGAATAAGGTACAAGTATATCTATGTTTAAAAAAAATACAAATATCAATTGTAAACTTATTTATTGATTTGTATATTGTTTACTTTTCATGTTGTGTAAGTTATTCGAGATATTCAAAAATATACCGTGTTTGTCTATTTTTAGTGGCACGTAAATGTGAGTTGTTTAATTTCCACTTTTTTTCTGTTTAATTAATTTATATGTATACATTTAGGCATAACATTGTTTTGGAAATAAAATAAGTAATATGTTCAAGGTTTATTTTGCCATCTTTAGATCTTTATATGAATTCTGATAAATGGATATCAAGAGTTATATTTTTTTTTATTGTTCTTCATCCTTATGATAATGACATAACGGTTTTCGATAAACATTGTTGTAGGACATTCACATCAAGTGCCATAAAGATTTTGATAAAGATCTTCCAGTGATGTTGCTAACAACTTTAAATGAAAGTTATATACAAAAAAATGTAAATATTGTTTTTTATTTTTAATCGCAGGAAGGCAAGAGATGCAAGACCTCTTATATTTATAGTGATAATTGCAAAAGTTTCCAAAAGTCATGTATAGGACTCAACGACCTATGTCATATAACGTATGAATTTTTTTACATTTTTCTGACAAAAGGTTAAGTCGCTTAGCTATTCTGCAATTGAGTGTAATTTGACTTCATTTTAAAACTCATTAGAGTTACTTGCCTTCAATCTGAAGCTCAAGTTTTCCGTCTTATAATCCATAGAAACTAACTCCATGGGTCTCATGGGTTTAATTATTTTTGGGCAACATGCTAAATTATAAGTAAAAATGAGTGATAAGTAGTCCATTATGTATTCGATATAACTAACAATAAAAAATAATTAATTTCAACAGTCCGTGAAATTCACGGGTAAGAGAACTAGTTAATGAGCAAAACTTGATTTTTTGCCTTGTGATATTAGAAGACAATCGTAGAATGAAAAGACACTACAAGGGTTTAGAGTTGGGTGTAACTGTGTAAGTAGGTTTTCGAAATGATTTTTTTGTCAACCGTTTTTTTTGTTTAAGATTTAATTTAAGTGGTTTTTCTAGGGTAAATATTTTTTTTTAACTTGGAGATGGCTAGTTTGGACAATAGTATTGTAAAATGGCTATTTTGGCGAATATTTTAAAAGAAATGGTTATTTTGGCAAAATACCCAAAAAAGTGAGCCATCCGTTAAATACTTTGAGCAATCACCTAAACCCGAATACTTTTTTGTCTATAAGAATTTTTCTTAAGAGTTACACTTCAAGAGTTTTATTAGCTAATATTTCTTCTATTAAAACGCAAACATTTAGAGTCATTTGGTGAAGCCACCTCATCATGTACACAATGGCCCACTAACTTTCTAACTTCATTTAATTAAAATATATCTTCTAATATATGATTAATATTTACAAAATGATTTATGCATTAAATTTTTTAATTCCATATTTACGAATAATTCCAATGAAAATTTAGTACACATTTGTTTTAGGATCATTAATTTTTTACCAAATATAAATTTAAAATTCATTTTATATATTATTTTCCCCACTTTTACACAAATTAGTAAGAAAATACTCATGTAACTAAAAATATCTCCTTCAATTGAAATATGATATTATCGTAAATTGGTGTTTATTAGTCATGTCAGTTTTATTGGAAAATAATATTAATAATAATATAGATCTACTTATAAATAAAATTATATAATATATTTATAACCATACCAGGCCAGTTCGCAAAATTATAATTAAAAAAATCAACAAATTAAATTACAGTTTAATGAAGTGAATACTAATTGGTGAGATCTATCGATTTATTAAATATTCACTTTATTAAAATATAGTTTATTTTAACACAATCAAACAAGTTAATTTATAATATTGGTCATGTCGGAAATAAGTCAGGTGACTCGCGTCAGAACATGCTCAGAAGCAGGTCAGAGTTGTTGTATGCTAACCGTCTTACAACTGAAATATTTAATTTGTCTAAATAATAAATCAAGTTTATTATTATCGTTTTAATTATATCAGTACTTACATCACTTCTAATGTAGTAATTATAAACATCAAGTTTTTTATATAATTTTTTAATTCATATTGTTATTTAGAATGTTTTAATTTTTTTTAATACTTACTCACTACAAGAGAAAGCTCGTTTCGCGACGGAAAGGTCCGTCGCAAATCATGGTATTTCCGTCGCCAAAAACAGTTTTGCGACGGATATGCGACGGATCATGGCCGTCGCACATTTTCGTCGCAAACACTAGTTTCTGCGACAGATTAGTCTGTCCGTCGCAGCTTATCTGCGACGGAATATCCGTCGCCAATTGAAATAGTGACGGATGGCAGGTGGCAGTAAAGTCAAACAATAAGTCCACTTTTGCGACGGAAATTCCGTCGCAAAAGTTGACTAGTTCTTGGACTTGGCTAGACAGGTGGCAGTAAGTTAGTCAATGTTTGCAACGGACTTTCCATCGCAAAAACACCAGTACATTCGCCTGAATGCATTGTTTTCCTTCATCCCCTATACGCGTTAAAACGACCAAAAACCTGCAAATAACAGAAATTTTCCAGTAGTAAACGTACCACAAAGTTACTAATGTAACACAAATACCATTTATCAGCAAAGTTTTGATTTTATATCATAAAAGTCAAGTCTTACAAATAAAAAGTTTATGTCATAATTAAGTTCAAAATAACTAACTAATCACTCAACCACACGGAGTGAATGGGTTGGGCCTAGCATTATTGCCGCCATCATCATCAAAGTCGTCTCGACCCTGTGTAGGACCTCTAGTTCTGCAGCTGTGAGTAGAATTTATTCCAACCTGACTCATGTACTCTTCTATAGCTGCAATCCTTCGAGCTTGCTCGTCGCGCTCTTGCCTAAGTGCCACATTCTCCTTTAACAGCTTAGTAGCGAAACTTTTGGTGAACTAAGTCGGGGCTGAGGTAGCAACAAAGTGCCTATGATGGTCAAACAAATAATCCGCCGCTGGTCCCAGTCCGTAGCATCTTCCTTTCTCGTCAAATCCAGTCTCCTCAAAATAGATCTCATTATCGTCCATGTTTTCGACTCCTTGACTTTGAAGCTCAGACTTCTTTGACATGATCTTATTCTGCATCACAAACAAGCTCAGAATTAGTAATTGTCATTTAAATAGTTAATGTAATTAAATATAAATAACAAACATAAATCAATTAGCGAAATAATGCATAACTTACAAAGAGTTCAGCTGGTTTTTTTATAACCATCCACGAATCCTATGCTTCTTTGTCTTCTATAAGACTTTCACGGCATTTGGGATATCAGATGAATTTTTCCCGACCTAGAATTTAAATACTTGTTAGTATAACATAGATATATATATGTAAGTATTAAATTATAATTAGATAAATAAATAAAAAATGAAAGAAGATATTTACCATTTCGTCCATGAGTATCAAGGTGTTTTTTCTACCCATAATGTGAGTAGGCAACGCCTTTCCCTTCTCTTCACATCCCGACCTACGATTAGTCGAGGCTGATTCAGATCTCGCAACGAAGCTAGGATCTTCGACTGGCTTATTCTTAAGCTTTCTAAATAAGTCCAAAGGAATCCACTTCGGTCTTTGATCCTCGTCTTTCTGCGAGGCTCGGTAGATCATATGACGTAAACAGGTCTTCATGGCATATTCCTAAACTTTCCTTACCATATCTGTATGGCAAGGCTCGAAAGAAACCCTTTGCTGTCATGATTAAAAACATAAGGTTAGGAAAACATTAAGTAAATAAACAAAAAAATAAAAAATCAATAACACAGATAAATTGAGAAAAACAAATTTAAATAGATATAATTATAATATTTTAAATAATTATACCTCAAACCAGTTCCATCAAGACGACCGCAAAGTATTTGATGCCTCTTTTCAGTTTGGCGCGTGTTCCTTGTACCCGCAGGTTATGGTCTCCGATATCAGTTTAACCACATCTGGGTCACTGAACCTGAAATCAATTTTCATAGTTAAATACATTATATATAAATATTATGATATTTTAAATAATCATAATTATAATTAAAGAATTAAAGTAAAAGTGAATTAGTCTTACCAGACACCTGTTTCCTCATCCGGATCGAGGTGGACTCTGCGAGTAGTAGTATCCACCTGTGTCTGTTGCACATTCCCGTCATTGACTTGTTTATTCTCATCCTCCTGCGCTCTGTTTCCTACATTACTACAACTACCTCTTCTTCGTCGTTCGTCCGCCATATAGAGAAAAAATAAAGTATTCAAAGTTGTCATGAATTAACAAACATGTACAATTAAATAACAAGAAACTATATATTCTTATTAATGAATAATAAAAACAACTGTCAACAGCTAAAATGAAAGTGCTTTGCAAACGCCATACATTTACAAAAAGTAGTTTCAACTAATATAAGATTTAGAAATAATCTTATTCATCATCACTACTTGAATTTTGGTATTCGGAAATGTTGTATTTAAAAAGAGAGTTTATAATATCTTCTTCTTCCTCTTCATCTTTTGCCCCGTCTTCCTTCCGCTTCTCCTCCTTCTCCTCCTCTTCTACCTTCTCCTCATTATTGTCCTCTATTTGCATTTCTTCTTCCTCCTCCTCCTCTATAAATTCGTTATCATCCGTTATTTCAATTATTGGTAGTAGTGTCTCACTACTAATAACATCTTCTTGAAACACAGATTCGACAATAGAAGCATCAACATGCAATCTGGCTTTAGTTTTGAATAATGCTGACAACTTATCTTTATCCCTTTTGATATTTGGATATGAAGTATAATAAGCTTGTTCCACTTGATACGCCAACACAAATGGCTCGTATTTCGGAAATTTTCTGCTTCGATTATCATCCACAAGTTTATAATCCTTATGCATTTGCATTTGAATTATCCTTATGCATTTGGATATGAAGTACTTCATGTTTGATACAAGAGTGTTAATGTATTGGGCTTAATATTTTATATGAAGTATTATATGTTTGAACCTGTGAATTCATAAAGTTAACTTTATTATTTATTTATTTAAATATATGATAAAAACAATGTTCGAAAAACAATTACTGGGTATCTATCTTCCTGATTCCAAAAGGGGTGATAAGAAGGATTGAAGCTATTTGTATAAACTATTTGTGGAATGGTGATACTAAATACCACAGGCCTCCTCTTGTGGCATGGGAGAACGTATGTTGTATCAAGGAAGAAGGTGAGTTGAATATTAAAGAAGCTGGGGTGTGGAATAAGGCAATTGTTGGGAAATTGGTAAACTGGATTTTTACAAAGGCTGACTGACTGTGGGTTCTCTGGATTGATCATGTGTATTTGAAGGGAGCTGATTGGAATACATATAGCCCCCCTCTAGATTCAAACTGGAATTGGAGGAATATATGTAAAATTAAAGAGGCAATGGCTGCTGGTTTTCTAGGTACTCAATGGCTAGCTGATCCAAAGGGGTATACTATTAACTCAGGTTACTGCTGGATGAAAGGGATGCAACCCCAAGTCCAATGGTACAAGACTGTATGGAGTAAATGGAATGTCCCTAAACACTCCTTTATAGGCTGGGTAATTAAGCATGAAGGACTCACCACTAGACAGAAATTACATCAATTAGGTCTATGCGAGACTAATTGGTGTGTCCTATGTGAGCAAGGGGTGGAAACTCATAAGCATTTATTTGCAGAATGTGACTATAGTAGACTGATCATTGCAGGAATTGAGCAATGGCTGCAGATGAGACTGGATGATCAGGCTGCTAGAGGCACTAAAGCACAAAGGAAGGCTTGCAGGATGGCTACAATGGCGTGCTGGTATGAAATCTGGCAGGAAAGAAATTTCTGCAGAATTGACATGTTGTTGCGAAGACCTGACAGCGTTATTCAGGGTTTGAAGAGCATCATAATCAGAAGATTGCTACATTGTATGGGCCAGTTAGGTTTACAAATGGAGAAGGATTGGCTAAGGGTATTATAAAGCAATATGTAAAGGATTATAGTCAAAGAATAGTTTGGAATGTATTGGTAAAAGAAGAAATTGGATCTTATTGTAATATTTTGTTTGATTAATCATATCTCACATTTTACCAAAAAAAAAAATGTTCGAAAAACAAACCCGTGCAATTTGCACGGGGGTAAAACTAGTTCAGAAGTTTTAATTTTTAATCCACCCATCCGTTTTGGTAACCAAACTTCTTGTAAACTAATCAAATTAGAACTATGATGTGAAGGACTTTTATTCCATAAAAAATCCCTATTAATTTTATCTAATCTTTTATGAACAATTGTTGGAAAAAAGAAACTTTGCATCTGAAAAGCGTCTTTTGTTCTAAGTTGGCATTTAACAAGAACTATTCTATCGGCTTGCGATAAAGAATTCGGTTACATTTTGATAGTTGAGTGCAAAAAGATTGAATACAATTTTCAAAAATATTTTTTGTTACTCTGTTCTCAATTAAAGAACGACATAAATATTTACCCAAATGTGCTTACTTATTCATACCAAGTATACTTCTAAAAGATTTACGAATTGGTCGATTAATGTTTGTGATGCATTGAAAGTTGATAAGTCCAAATTAACATAATATTTGAAAATTTTGCAAAATCAATCAAGAATGAGCTTAATAGTTCTACAACTTCGAGTAGAAGCTTTATCAAAAAACAAAATAGTGTCATCCGCAAAAGTAAGAAATGAAATCATCTCAAAACCAACTCCAATCCTAATGTCAATATCGCTAGTAGGGCTGAGCAAAAAATCCGATTATCCGAACCGATCCGATATCCGATTCGAATCCGATCTGAAAATTTGGATATCTGATCCGAAATTGGATTTCGGATCGGATATCCGATCCGAAATTTTCGGATATCGGATCGGATACGGATATCAGTTCTCAAATTTTCGGATATCCGTATCCGAACCGAAATTAAAAAACCTTGAAATTTTTGTAGTATGGACTATGGGTATTTGTTAAGACAGTAAGAAAGCCAACTCAACTGTACAAACCCCTAAGAAAGCCCACTCGCCCAACCCCTATACAAAACCCTAAAACTTCACTTTCTTCCCTTTGTTCTTCTTCTGCCTCCCTCATCTCCTTTCCCCATTTCTATTATCAGATCCATCACTAGGAGCACTATAGTGCTATCAATGACAAAACAACCAACCCAAAACTCATCTCCTTCCTTCACAAAAACTAAAGGAACGAACGACAACCACCATGGCTTCGACATACATACGGCTTTGTAGTTATACAATCGTGGGTTGTTTAGGATTGGCTTGAAATTTATGGGAAAATTGGGTTCTTTTTTGTTGGAGTTTCTGATATAATATAGCATGCTTCCATTTCTTGGTGAAAGTTCATCTCATGTTTGTGTCTTTTGATCTTCGATTGTTTGATTTGTTTGAAATTGTAAAGTTTGTTTTGTCATCAATTGTATACAGAAAATATGTAGATTGTAAAAACTTCAAGTATTCCTACATATTTAATGCAAAAATGCAATCCTTATTTGTTACTGTACATGATACCTTAGTTCAGATCTAATACATTGGTTGATTGTATTTATTGGTTACATTGAATTTTTAGTTCCGGTTATTTTGATCGGATATCGGATTTTCGGATATCCGATCAATTTTTTTCGGATACTAAATTTCGGATATCCGATAACTTCGGATCGGATATCGGATACTAAAATTTTGGATTTTTGGATCGGATATCCGATCCATGCTCTGCCCTAATCGCTAGAACTCTGATCACTAATAATTTTTAAATATCATGCTAAAATTTCGGCGCAAATAATAAATATGTGGTGACAACTGACAAGTCGAATACCTCAAGTAGGTCTAAATAAATATATTCTCATGGGTTCCATTAACTAAAAACGAGAAAGAAACAATTTTGATGCATTCCATAATCCAAGAAATCCAAATTGAGTTGAAACTCATTTGCTTAAAAGTTTCCTCATTATTATATAAGGTTCTGTTCTAATCGATCAAATGCTTTTTCATATAGAGTATAATTGCAATTCATCATCTCTACCCTATTTACACTTAAAAAGTTGAAAATCTCATGTGTTAAGAATATTAACCTGAATTAAGGAATTAGGTGTATCATTTGGTTGCCGTGGGGAATTAAATTTTCCTGAATTTAAATAACACATGAATTGCCCAAAAGTTTGTGGTTAGCAATTTGGCATACAAGAAATTAAATGCATGCGCAAATTTTCAATTACTTTGTAAGTTAGCAATTTCTGGGAAAAAACCAAATCACCTGATTTTGGATAGTCGATAACTCCCATTATTCTAATTCATGGGACTTTTCAGTTCACCCATTTTTAAAGTGACAACCAACTGATACCTAATTTGGTGGACTAAATACCAAGAAGGGACAATTTGTTGAACAAGATATTGAGCCGATTTATATTAATCTAATTTGGGTTGGACAATATATATATATATATATATATATATATATATATATATATATATATATATATATATATAGAATTGGGATCCGGTGAGAACCACTAAGATAATGAGAACCGTGAGAACTACGCCTTACAAAATTTATTTTTTAAAACTAACGAAATTTTTGGATTCGGCGTAGAATATTATGGATAGATAACATATTTCTTGGCCGAAAATGAATAAGCTACTGACGGAAATCGAGTCGAAATAGATTTTACTCTTTTTAATGCACCTAGTAGTCAATTTCATGTATCTAACAATTTTCATGCACCTACTACTCATTTTCATGCATCTAGAGCTAGTTATTTTCATGCACCTGGTAATTGTTTTCATGCATGTAACAATTTTCATGCACCTAGTGCTCGTTTTCATGCATTTAGAGTAGTTTTAGTTTGCCTAATTGAATTTATGTACATTAAGAACATATTTTTTAATAGAATCAATAAATGTTGTTTACTTACTGTAAATATTTTGATTGAATGAACTAAACTAATTGTAAATGATCCATCAAAACTTTCGAAACAAGATTTGGTGGAGATTTAGTGAGAGTTCTCATGGTTCTCATTATGTTAGTGGTTCTCACCGGATCCTGACCCTATATATATATATATATATATATATATATATATATATATATATATATATATATATATGGGGTCGATCGACTTCGTTCATCCAATAATTCAAGTACGCTAATAAAAGGGACGGATATATATATATATATATATATATGCTCAAATTAATTAAAAAAGACGGTTTATTGCTTTTTTACCATCTATTATATATAATATATATATGTATATATATTATATTGTTGTGTATGTATGTATGTACATACGTTTTATATAAACAAATAAATGGTTATTATTATTAATAATAATAGGCCATATTATTCCGATCAGGTAGTTAGATTCGTCGGGCCGTTTTTGCATCACAAACCTGAAACTGTCCGACCCAAAATTAATTAGCTCGCTAGTATCGGGTTATTTTATTTAATTCGATAGAAATCATTATTTATTATCCGCGTGATGATTATTAAGTATCATTTTCGGGTCGGATCACTTTTAATTATTAAGTATCATTATTAGTATCCGTGTGTTACTTCAAAATAACCCTAAACCCTAAACCCTAAACCCTAAACCCTAAACCCTAAACCCTTTTTTATATCCTTCTAATAATACATCAAAATATTGAACATCAATTCAAACACTTTAAACAACATTCTTTCTCATTGATTTCATTAGGAATAACCTAGATTTTATAATAAAGTACAGTACTTCCCACCACCACTCACCAAAATATGTAACTCATCTCCCATTTCACCCAACTACCACAACCCAACCACCACCAACATCAACAACCGACACAAATCCTCCTGCCACCTTACCCACGCCGCCGCCATCTTCTCTTCTTCCTCACTGCGTGCCACCGCCGGCCACCTACAACCGGATATCTGATGGCTTCCGGGGCTGGGTAGGGGCGGTCGTGGGTAGGGCCGGTCGTGGGTACTTGTTGTTTGTTTTTTTTTGTTTTTTTTTTTAAATTTCTTTTTTTGTTTGGTTGTTTTTTTTAATTTCTTTTTTTGGTTGTTTTTTAATTTGGGTTTTTCTTATAAGTTTTTATGTTCAGATCTGATTTTTTTGAGTTACACAATTAAAGACTGAAGTTACACTTTTAAGGCTTGAAGTTACACTATTAAGGCTTGAAGTTTTGATTATTTTTCTGTTTTGCTTGTCTTTTTCCTTTTCTTTTTCTTCTTCAGTTTTGCTTAAATATTTGTTTTGTTTATTTTTCTGTTTTTCTTTGTTTTTTAGATCTGAAAAGGTGGCTCAAACTTTAATGACGTCTATTAAAATATCACATATTATTTATTAAAGTAACACATATTGTATATTAAAGTCACACATATTGTATATTAAAGTAACACATATTATATATTAAAGTAACACAAATCCTCTATTAAAGTTACACATATTGTAAATTAAAGTAACACAAATTCTCTATTAAAGTTACATGTCTTATTTATTAAAGTCACATATATCAAAGTAACACATATTATTTATTAAAGTAACACAAAATGACCTTAAAGTTATATAATGACTGAAGTTACACTTTTAGTATCTGAAGTTACCCATATAATGACTGAAATTTTTTTATATGTCTTATATGTTTTTATATGTTTTATATGTTTTATATTTATTAAAGTAACACAAAATGACCTTAAAGTAACACATTTTTTATATGTTTTATGTTTTTTTTTTAATTTGTTATGTTTTTATTTTTTTATTTTAGATTTCGTTTTTTTATTTTTTTATGGTGTTTATATTTCTAGATCTAAAGTTACACTATTTTAGACTAAAGTTATATAACTGAAGTTACATAGGTTTGGACTGAAGTTACAGAGATTTGGACTGAAGTTACAGAGATTTGGACTGAAATTTGACTAGTTTGGACTGAAGTCACACTAGAAAAGACTAATGCATAAAATTACCCTGTAAATGACTAAAGTTACACAAATAATAATTGAAGTTTCACTAATAAAGTAAAATGTTACACTCATAAAAATGCTAAAATTTAATTGTATTTTGGGTTAAAGTTACACATATAAGGCTTGAAGTTACACAAATAATGATTGAAGTTACAATCAGAAAAGGCTAAAATCACATAAAATTGTCTTAAAGTTACATAAATTCAAATTCATATAGTCGAAATCACATTTTAGCTTGAAGTTACACAAATAATGGTTGAATTTACACTCGTAGTGACTGAAATTACACTCATAAAAAGGCTAAAATCACATAAAATTTTCTTAAAGTTACATAAATTCAAATTTATTTAGTCGAAATCACATTTTAGCTTGAAGTTACACAAATAATGGTTGAAGTTACACTCGTAGTGACTGAAGTTACACTCATAAAAAGGCTAAAATCAAATAAACTTGTCTTGAAGTTTCATAAATTCAAATTTATGTAGTCGAAATCACATTTTAGTTTGAAGTTACATAAATAATGGTTGAAGTGACACTCGTAATGACTGAAGTTACACTCATAAAAAGTCTAAAATCACATAAACTTGTCTTGAAGTTTCATAAATTCAAATTTATTTAGTCGAAATCACATTTTAGTTTGAAGTTTCATAAATAACGGTTGAAGTTACACTCATAATGACTGAAGTTACACTCATAAAAAGTCTAAAATGACATAAATTTGTCTTGAAGTTTCATAAATTCAAATTTATATAGTCGAAATCACATTTTAGTTGGAAGTTTCACAAATATGGGCTGAAGTTACACTCACAAATCTCAGAAATTCAAAAGTGCTCAAAAGTGATTAACTAAAGGCTAGAGAGAGAAAGTTAATTAATTAGTGCATAGGTAATTGATTAGTGTTAAGTGTGCTTTTGTCTCTACAATCTCATCCATTCATCTCCCTCATCCAATGGCAAAGATGAGGACTCATGGACTCACAAAAACGTAATTGCTCTTTCATGGACGCGTTTTACTCTATCATGCACTTTTTTTCCATAATTTTCCACCACCTACCCTTCTTCTAAAAAGACAACAAAAAATCTCATCTTTCTCCTTTCTCTCAAAAATTTAACCAGTTTTTAGCAAATTCAACATTTATACGTCCAAATTCACATATTATCAATTAGTAATTCCATTTCTATATGTAAACACCAATTTATTGATCAATTTAATAATAATATACATGTAATTTTAGGGATATTTTTATGGAAATTAGGGTTTTGATTGAAAGAGGTGGCAGCATAGCGGAGGGCTGGTGGCGGACGTGGAGAGAGAGGGCGATGGACGAAGGAGGGGTGCCGGTAGTCGAGCAGTGTTGGCATAAAAGGGGGAAACACCGGTGGTTAGCGAAGTAGTCGTAGGTTATCAAAGGCGAGCGAAGTCGGCGATATGTGAGTATATGTGAGGGAGGACGGCGGTAATTAAGCCGAGGGGTTGGGGGATGGAACCACCTTTCCTTCGCATCCATCATCTCGGCGGTTAGGAAACAGGGGTGGGTGGAGGGAGTGGGGCAGTGGTGGTGACGTGGAGGACGCATATAGTTGGACTGAGAGAAGGGGCATGGGAAGGGGCCGGTCTGGGAGGCGGAGGAGGGGTGAGGCAGTGGTGGTGACGCGGTGGAACATAAGGTGGTAGGGTGGCGGCTGGGGTGGTGTTTGTGATGTAGAGATTAGGAATGAGAACAATATGGTTAAAATGAAAGGGGTAAAGTGGTCAATTTTGTCCATGAAAGAGTAAAATGTGTCCATGAAAGAGCATAACCCTTTTTTTTATCACTATAATATATACATATTTTATCTATGCGAATTTTTTCCGCTGCGTTTGAATATTTACTTGTCTTTTTTTTTTTCAAATATATCTATTTATTTATTAACTAATTTTATGCTACATACTTGTATATTATTACAATTATTTTGTTGATCGTCTAACAATTTAATTTATGTAAAAATATTACTTTTTTTGCACTACATTTTTTGTCAAGTTTATATTATTATAAGAAAGAAAACGGACAGATCTAACACTATAGGCGTTGTACTTATACCTTATCATTTACATTAACCTTCTATTACGTCTTTTCTGCTTCCAGGGAAAAACCCAGTAGGTGGCAAAGGGTGGCAGACGCTATCCCAAAGCAAAAAAAAATAGTTTAAACGTTCGTATTTTGTTTAAACGTTCGTATTTGGACACCCCAAATATGAGAGTAAAAGAATAATATAAATAAAGGGCAAAGTATATACAAGAAAATTGGGGTGGCTAAGTGGTAAAACTTTTAGTACTAGAGGAAGAAAGTTTAGAATTTAACTCCTTCTATAGTTATACTGCCTTTTTTTTCCGGTTGAATATTTATGTGTTCCATCACAATTTTCGTGATAACCTTTTTTAGCGGAAAATTATTTAATATTTTTGGTACCCCAAAGCTTTAGTCCTAGGTTTGCCCATGTCTGCTTCTTTAGATTTGCACATGATATGACATTTTAATGCACTTGCGATTACCATAATTTTTAAATGCTGAATCTTCTAAGTTGAAAACTTAATATACTTACTGTTGGAATACGTATACCATTTTTTTATGAATAATCAAAGAGGCGTAAATAAATTCTTATGATAAATAATTTTTTAATTTATTAATATTTGCCTCTTTTACATAATTTTTTCGCTGTGTATCCAGAGGATTTTCGGTTCTGCTGAATAATTGTTCAATATGAATCTATTCAAGCACGCTGCGTCGTGTTTTCGTACAAATCGATTGACTAAGAAAAATTGCCTAGTCTTATCGCCTTCTACTCGAAAGGGTGAACAAAAAAATTCCCATCTTCAGCATCATATATTTCGTGTCTTTTTCATTTTTTATTTTTCCTAAATGATAGAAACATCTTTGAAGGTTTTTCACATCCGCCTGACATGCCGTATGTTCTTCCTTTGTCGTCCTTGTGTCGTTACTGCGGTGCAAAACTTTTCAAAAATGAATCACAAAGCTTCTGTTGTTGCCAAGGAGATGTGCGCCTTACACATAATGTGATGCCGGCTGATCTTCGCATGTTGTTTATAGCGAATGACACAATCTCTCAAAACTTCAGAAAATATGTTATGTTATATAACAGTTCTTTTGCGTTTACTTCATTCGGAGTTAAGAAAGATCGTGAACTCGCTCAGAGAAATCGTGGGATATATACCTTTAGAGTTCAAGCAAGGTCAAGTTTACTATTTCATTATTGACATTCTACCTAATGAAGATCGTCCTAGATATATACAACTTTAATTTTTTGATACGGATCAAGAATTATGGCATCGCCTACAGATTTGTCCTGAAATTGACCATAATGTGATCGTATTTTGATGCGCGTTATGCAACTAAATCCCTACACTCGCTTTTTTAAATCCCTGAGGAACGTAGGTATAGATAGCGGCAGCCGAATTGTAATAAAATCGGATCCAACTCAAGATCAAAGGACTCATAATGCTCCTACGACCTCACAAGTTGCAGCCATTTGGATTGAAGATGAAAATTCTTCGCAACCTCCTCGGCATGATATAGTTGTATATGCAAACTCCGGTACAAGTCATAGAATATTACATTTGTAACACCCGGAAATGTACCCTATTTTTCTAGTAGAAATATTTTACGAAATCTTTTCAGCGAATTTAAGTTTTAAATTAGCTTTTTATGTTTCGAGTCGAATTTAGAATTTCCGAGTT
>JAIUZE010020504.1:0-11078 GCA_022085475.1 Heliosperma pusillum
ACTGGCGACATTTCGTGGCTGGGAGAACTCGGAGTTACTCCCCACTGACTGTGGCTTCCGTGTTTATATTTAATGCGGTTGGCAGGTTTGTGATGCATACATTGGGTACATTCACGAGCTAGCGAGCGAAGTATTTACCTTGGACCTATATTCGGTTCTTAGATTGTATATTATTATACACTATTTTATTTCTGTAATTATACGGGAGATATGTCTCCCGTTTTGTATAGTTCTTATGTATAATATTATTTTCCTTTTGTTATGAACCTTTTTATTTATGACACATTTGTTATGTATTCTCATCTTTTATTTAGTTAAATTAATTATTTTTTTTCTTTCCGCAAATTTGAGGGTGTCACACTAACCATATCCACAGATCCAGATTTAACTAATGACTTAGATATCTCATATCCAGTAGCCTTACTCTGGAACTCGTACATCTTCTTAAGATGTGCAATGATCTGTGAAAGAGTCATATTTTCATATTGCCTTTGAAGTTCAGGACTCATGGAGGCCAAAATAATGCACTTTGCAGCTGCACATGCATCTAATGCACTTGCATTACTTTCCCCTTCTAGAGATGCTACCATAGCTGGCTTATCGATCACATCGATTAGCTTTTCATGCATGAGAACAATTCTCAGGTTCTGGTACCAATCATCAAAATTGTTACCAGACAGTTTGTTAGCATCAAGAATGATTCGCAGTGTAATATTAGCCATTATGAGAAATCCGATACAAAAGGAAAAACAGAAAACAAGAACACAAAACATACATCATTAAGACATGGACTTTATCTAAATGATAAACAATAAACTTTAAAACATGAATGAGCCCCTTGGTAGTCAAGTCGATTCTCACACATAATTAAAGTCCTGATACATTACCATTAATATTTCATCATATGAAATTAAACCAGACTCCATACTACATAGTCCCCTGGTAGTCAGGTCGTTCCTATAAGTATATTTGAGTTCATCCACCCTTGTGACAGAAACTTAATTAATCATATACCCTCTGGGTAGTCCAGACTATAAGTAACTTTTCTTCACGCTCGTATCATATACAATAGACAATATCATTTATCTCAGAACTACAAGTACCCTGGTAGTCAGGTCGTACCTTGTAAACAAAAATAAATTTTATTGACTACTTGGATGGAAAAGTCTCATTAACAAAATATCGTATATTTTATCAATTACAAAACTCAATAATTTTAACTGGTCAAGTTTTTTGTTATTAAAACAATTTTAATAACAAAAATGATATATCTCATCTATCTTTCAATAACAATTATTGACAACACTAATAATTATTGAAACAATTTCAATAATACATATTAGTCATATCTTATATAACCCACAAAACAATTATAAATAACACAATAACAATTATTGTAGCAATAACAAAGTTTCGTCTTCTAATACATAGCAGGCTAACAATATGTTAAAAGAGATTAACAATTTCGAAAAAAAAAAATTCATAATCACATCCCATGCAATTATAAAACCAATCATTATGCAATGATAATATTAACTAATGATTAGCAATGATATTAGCCTACCATATCAAATTAGCAATATTTGAACATCATGTCTCACGCACTCATGTGGTACAAAACAAAACACATGCAAATTGAGTGCATGTGAGCCAATTCACACGCACAAAAAACAAGCGGTAAAAAGGTGATCAAGATTGACAATCAACATATCAAACAGACTACCCATTATCCGCGATAATAATCAACTGATACAAGTTATCATAATTGTTCAACAGCAACAACGAAACAGACGCACGGACACTACAAATAACGCGTCCTCGAATGAAAATTCCTAATCTTACATTCAATTTAAATACAAAAACCTTGCTCTGATACAAATTGAAGGATCGGTATACGCAGCGGAAATAATAATTTATACGATCCTTTAATAGACATATTGCATTCAAACTGATGTAAATAAAAGGGATTAATTACATACATGGAATTAAGACGGATTAACAATTAACTCCGAAAGTACGAAGTAGTGTATCCACACCGGGTACGAACTACACTCTCAACCTTTGAGACGACTCGGAAATATGAGAACCCGTGAGAAAAAACCTTTTTTTCCCTCTCTATATTTTTGGGTGGAAAACTAATTCAATGAATTTGTGTTCTTTTCCAATTACGAACTCCAAGTATTTATAGGAAAGAATAAAATAAACTCCTTATTTTATTTCCTTATTTTATTACTATGGAATACTTTCTCCTTTTATTATTATATCTTTTGTGTTAGCAATTAATACAATAATATGTCATCTAGATACTTTAATTATTATCATATAATAATATAAAGTCATCTTAAGGGTAAACGTTAACCCGTAAGTGTGTGACCATCTAGGTTCAACATTAAGTCAGTAATAATTAACGTTACCGATCCGATTGGGTCTGGGGCATAATTCCAACAGTAGCTATCTCTTTTGACCATTTTGTCCTTTCTCTAAGGTTATTGCCTATTTATCATACTCCATAATATTGGTAAAAAGAGATAGCAACATTTCTCACCCTTTTTTGGTGTAGGCAGAGGAATGTAGTCCTTCAGCTCAAGGTTCTTAACAGGAAAATTAACTAACAAGAGACATTTGGAAGATAGAATCAGAGCACATCAATGACAACAAGAAATAACAAAATGTTTGGACATTAATATGATGTCTATATGATGCTTACCAAGGGTGGGATTCTTCTCTACAAAAATGTTGTTTCTCGTAAATCGACGCATGTGCAGAATAAGATATGGAGACAATCTGGTGACACGATATCTCATCCTTGCTATCAGGACACACAACTTCTGGTCTTCTGTAACTGTCTCCCTGTCAAATTTTTTCAAAATGTTGAATAGTGGTACCTGGAATTGGGGGGGTTAAAAGCCAGCACGGGTCAGCCAACTCCATAAGTGCATCACATGAAAGATATGAGAGAAGGAAAGATAGGATGGCATAACAAAACATCCAACCATCTGATGAAAGAGGGAAAACACCATTAATAGTCACACTTCAGAGACACCACATGTCCACATTCAGAATCGGATATAACCAAGAAATTCTCATTTAGCAGACATTATCAAAGGAAGTTATTGTTAGAAGTAATGTTAAGGTTAGCAATGTTGTCTTAAAACATTGTTTTAGAAAGATGTCTTTCATTGCCTCGTAGGAGAATCTCTCCACTAATTGCATGATTATAACCAATAACTACATGTTTATGACCCATGTTTATAGTGGTGGTTATGCCATTAACTTAGTCATTATGGTGCTAATTAATCACTTTGATCTTTTGGCTTTCCTCTCCTATCACTATAAATATGAGAAGGTTGTAGTCATTTTGGATATACATCTTCTAATACATCATCTTCTTCTCTTTGTTAATTTTGAGCATACCATATGAGTTTCAACTTCTAATCGTTGGGTACACAACTTTTAGGAGTGTTGTGTGACCTTGGGGGACGACGCCTATATCGATTTGTACCGTAGTCGGGGCGATTTCGTTTCTCATTCAGTGGCCTCCATACCACGACACAACAACATTTATTCTCTAAATATATCTCGCCCCTATAGTGACTCTATATTTCCAACAATTGAGAAACGAAATTTGTCACTATTATTATTGTTGTGTTCATTATTTCTTGTCATTGGAAGTATTTGTATTGGCAAAAAATATTATCTTCGTGTAAAAGTTTATGTTCGCGGTGGGTGGGACAAGACTTAGGTATTCTGGCTATAACTTGCTCTCTAGAACTCCGCTTGAGACGTGTAATATGGCCTTGGAAAGCTAAGAAGAAGGGCTACAACTTTGTAGTTGAAGCCGTGAGCAGATTCGGTCATCTATTATCCGTAAAATGGGCAGCAATGTGATGGCAGTGTGCTGAAAGTTTATGAAGATATAATTGAATGATATTATATTCAATTTTATTACTCAATTCATTCTTGTGATTAAGGTATGTTTTTATGACTTTCCTTTACAAATATTTATGATGATAAATATAAAGGCTTGGTCAAGTATGCCTTAATGGTTGGTATGTTCATGCTACTAGTTTATTTGGTAAGACATGATTAAATGTCATATTTATTATCTTGGTAAAATTATTTTTTATAATTGATTTCAAGAAAATTGTTCCAAAATTTTGATTGACAAGTAGTTAGAATGATTGAGTGTCCATGATGTTGTTATGCGTATAATATATTTATATTGTAAAATATTTTCCACACATTTGGATCAATTAATTATTTTTGCTTGTGAGATGAATAAAAATTGATACTTGGTGATGAACCATATGTGGGGGTTAAATATTTTGCGGTTCAATTGATATATTATTTTTGATATATTTGTGTGAAAAACAAATTGGAAGATTATTTGTCAAAACTTCATAAAATTAGATTATGGAGATTAAATTACCGTGTACGACTATATGATGATATCTAAAAGTTGAGATGATTAATTAAATGAATAAGGCGTATAGCTTGTTTGAACGATTGTGTTTGTCACTAATTTGTGGCGTGACAACATGTGGGGGAAGATGTTCAACTTATCATTTAATACAATTATTCATGGAGTTTAAAGTTGAAACTTGATACTTTATAATACGAGGAGAGTATAAGTGTATCTCTAAAAAATATTTTGTGTGTTAAGGGCATATAATAAGATGATTATATGTTTTATGCGTACTAAATTGAACCAATATATTTTATTGGTTATGCGGATAAATAATGGTCGTGGAAGGTTCAATTAATTATATTACATTTGAAATATATCACACTATACGAGATTATGATGACTGTTATGATGTGATCAAAGATTTAAATTCTTTTTTGTAAAATGTGATTTGCAAAAAGGAAATATAAGTGAACAATCATTGAGGTTTAATTTGTTGTTCTTTCATATAAGAATGATGATGTATATTTGTTCGTTTAAATGACGTAAGAGTGAAGCTCTATATTAGAGAAAAACAATGGAGCTTATGAGTTATATGATAACATGTTTTTACTATTATGAGAAGTCTAACGTATACATTCATCGTTGACTCAATCTAGCTTATTTTCTTAGTACATTTTGGTTGTGTGCTCATTACCGAAAATTATTCGTTTGATGAGGCAACTAGATGCAATACTGAGAGTTGTACAATGTTGGATATCTAGAAAGATATTTGATGGAACAAAAGGTAATAGTTGACGAGAATATGAGATCTATGGTGAGTATATTTTCACCTTTTCAGGATTTTCTTTAAGTCTATTGAGAAAACTATTAAACGTTTATAACCTTGTCTATTGTGTAGATATATTTTTGCTCTTAACTTTACAGATAAGATGCAAGATGATTGTGAAGCAATTACCTAATTGTGGGGGCATTATTTTTTGCTTAATGTTTATATTTAAAATGATGCTAATTTCAACTTGATATTGCTAAAAATGATGTGTATAGTGAATTGCGGATTTACACATATTATGCAAATTTGAGAAAGTTGACTGAGAATAAAATGCTCACAGATGATTTTTGTGAAATTTGAAGTGGAGCATGTTATTTATAAAGTTAATGGACTAATGAAGAAATAAGTCCTAAAGTTGTATGTCGAGGGGAATGGGGTTAAAGCCTATTGGTTGAGGAATTTGTGGTGGATACCGGAACTTGCTTCTGCGAAGGTGGTCTAACGAAGCCATAGAGAGACTCACACTTGTGTACACAACCCATTCCTATGACATGTACACTATTTTGGATGGTTGAGCTTATAGCTCTTAATAGTCTTATAGCCCAATTTTGGGCGGTCCTTGTGAGACGGACTTGATGAGATCACTGTAATGATGGAGGTTAAGATATTGCTCTTAATGAATCTATATCCCTATGTTTGGGTGGTCCTGTTGAGAAGGACTTGGTGAATTCACCGACTGCTATGTTAAGAGGTTGAGCCTTAGAGCTCTTAATGAATCTATATCCCTATGTTAGGGTGGTCCTGTTGAGAAGGACTTGATGGATTCACCGACTCTTATGTTGAGAGGTTGAGCCTTAGAGCTCTTAATGATTCTATAGTTCATATGTGAGTGGTCTATGTGGAGATAGACTTGATGGAATCACCTAAGTGAGTGTGAAGGATTGGCCTCCTTCTATGAGAGTCTAGGCTATCTCTCTAGAGCACTCATGAGAATCCCAAGGTTCATTTGGCCATAAATCTGTTGGATTGTATCGCGGAACTCATTTGGAACTTAAGGATAGATATGTGAGTGAAATTTACCCCGGAGTCTAGGAGTTCAAGATTCGTTCACTCTCTAGATGATGAAAGAATTGTTTCATTTCACTAACGTATTAGTTCAAGTCGAAAGACACTACTACTTAAGTATCGATCCTTATTAATATGCTCAGAATTCATGTCTATCCTTTGCATTAGTGGGGGATTGTTGGAAGTAATGCTAAGGTTAGCAATGTTGTCTTAAAACATTGTTGGGTAACACTGTTTTAGAGAGATGTCATTCATTGTCTCGTAGGAGAATCTCTCCACTAATTGCATGATTATAACCAATAACTACATGTTTGTGACCCATGTTTATAGTGGTGGTTATGCCATTAACTTAGTGATTATGGTGCTAATTAATCACTTTTGTGACACCCTCAAATTTGCGGAAAGAAAAAAAATTATTTAAATACATAAAAGATAATAATACATAACGAAGGTGTCAAAAATAAAAAGGTCATTACAAAACGGAAATAATATTATACAAAAGAAATATACAAGACGGGAGACATAACTCCCTTATAAATACGGAAATAAAAAGAGTGTATAATAATATACAAACTAAGAACCAAATATAGGTCCAAGGTAAATACTTCGCTCGCTAGCTCGTCAATGTACCCCAAATATGCATCACCACCTGTTCGACCGCATTAAATATAAACACGGAATCCACAGTCAGTGGGGAGTAACTCCGAGTTCTCCCAGCCACGAAATGTCGAGTTTAATTAAACATGAATAACATAAAAGCAATGTATATGGGAAATACAAAACTTTAACATATATGATATGCTTTTCATGTTATGAAACAAATAACTAACATATAACCTATCATATGAAAGCTATCATGTGAATCCGATAATAAAATATAACTCGAGGTAGGGCAGCTGGTATGCTGGCTCAGCGGTTACCATGTAACATGGCCCTGATACACTCAAACCCTAATCAACACGTAATCATGTGAATCAGTTAACAATCGGTAATCCAAACTCTATCAACCTTAGCCGGCTTGCATCTCACCTTCTAAGATTCATAGAATCATACAAACATTAAAGACCAATACGTCTATAAACAGGCATAAGTTCCTAGTACCGTCAATAGTCGACTTCTGTAACTCGAGGCTATACCACAAGGTAGGAAAACATCCTAGTCCTAGACTGATCAGACCTAGCGACAACAGCTATTCCATTCCCCTTCCCATGACATAACCGTACATGAGAAACTCTACTAGGCGACCCCCTAAGCAGAGATGGCTAGTACTTAAGCTGGCTCCATTCCCAAAGTGGAACTCTTAGGCAGCCATGCCCCGACTTGGAGATAAACCCCCAGGCCGTGACACAAAAGCTATCAAGCAGTGAACTATATACTCGTTAAAGATAGTACGGCCTATCAATGTCATGGTCCAAGATACTCAGTTAGAATTAGAATGGTCAAGACGCCATATACTCATAATTCTCTATGGGTACTTAGTCAACACGACATATATCATACAATCAAACAGTCACGGGAAAAACATCCTATCATGTGACTAATTGCATATAAATCATAATCAAATATCATATCGCCTCCTATCTACTAAGGCTAATTCATTAATTAAATACAACCTTACTTGAAGACAAATCCCCGACCCGAGTCCCGCGACGGGTCATCAGTCAAAACGGGGCTGACTCGATCTTAGTTTGACCAAACCCGTTTGGTCAAACCGGCTAGAAACAGAGTCTTTATCACATAGACATAAAATCAACATATTCATTACATGTTATTTTTATTAAAACTTCTAACATGTGAATTATTAAATCTTACGTAAACCCCCTCTTGACTTAAATGATAACCAATTAAACTACGATCTCGTCTTATAATTTCTAACATGTGAGAAATAATAATTTTATGAAAAACCTTTTTAATTTAAATATTTTACTTATTAACATTTCCCACTTGCTAAATATTACAAAACACGATAAAAAATGACGATAACTCAAAAACCGTCACAAGTCCCAAAGTGGGACCCACGGGCTGAGTTTGGGCCGGACCCACATGGGCCTGGATGGGCCCCACGGCCTGTTTTGACAAAAATGGGCTGTTTTGATTAAACTTTCTAAAACCGATTTCTATTATTTTCCCGCATGCTTAACATATTTAAAACCCGTCAAAACAACAACATAACAATCAAACATCGACACAACCCAAAGACCAAAACCCGGACCCACCATGGACCAACCCAGACCGGGTCTGAACCGGCCTGGACCGGTCTGGTTTGGTCCGGTTCAGCAGCCACCATAACCGGCCACTTCCACGGCCAACACCACCACCCATACAACTTAATTCTAACATGATTTTTCATTAACAACAACCATTTTAACCACCAATTTAACCATCAATCATACAAAAATCATTATTATGAAAAATCATCAAAATTCATCAAGAACACTAAACATATTAAAATTTCCTAGACAACATAAAAAAATCATAACTTATTAAAAATCATCAAAATTCATACAACATCATAAAAATCATAACTTAGGGAAAATCATCAAAATTTACCAAGAACACTAAACATATTATAAATTCATACAAAATCATAAAAATCATAACTTATGGTAAATCATCAAAATTCATCAAGAACACTAACATATGAAAAATTTCCTAAACAACATAAAAATCATAACTTAATAAAAATCATCAAAATTCATACAACATGATAAAAATTACTCCTTATCATATTACTACTAAAAATTCCATAAATCATAAAAACATGAACTAAAACAAAGATGAACCAAAAACTAAAGAAACCAAGGCTAAAGCTATTTTACTAACTAAAACCATAACAACCATAACATGAACCAAAACAAAAGCTATGTGACATTAATTCGTCGAGTAAAACGGAATTGTTACCTTAGCTAGCCAAAACAATTAGCACCAAAATAATAATAAGAAGTATATACTAAGAAACCCTCCTACTAATCTTCACCCAAAATATACGAGTCTCCAAACTCGTCTTCAAAATCTTCCCCTATAAGAAATAACAAGAAAACATTATTAGAACTAAAAATATGAATTTCCATAATTAAAGTGTTGAAAACGATCTTGACGGAATTGAAATATAAACGTACGTGAAGATGAGGAGCGAAGAGGAGAGTCTAGAAATATAAATTAGGATGGATTTAATTAAGAAACGAAGATTTTATGAAGGTTTTGCTCAAGAACGATGAAGAACAAATGATGAACGACGAAGAACACGAAGAACGATCAAATAAAGTGATGTTTTGATCTTAATTTGATTTGTTGTAAAATGAAAAGTTGTTTGTGAGTAATGTGGGGTGTGTGTGCCGTGTAAATCTAGGCAAACAAGGATGTCGGGTTTTGAAATTGTTGTTACGTAATTGACTCGCGTTTAATAATTATTTTACGGTAAACGATTAAATATAATTAACGATAAAGTTAATTATACTAAATATCAAGATATTATGATATTGTAATGAAAAATAATGAAAATATCAAGCCCTATTAGAGAGCAAAGGAGCCGTGTGATATGGTGACTATCGGATCAGTTTTGTAAACGATTTGCGTAATTTTCGTTAACTGATCGATAAAGTTAATAAATATCTAGATATTTTGATTAGTTTAATCAAAATAAATAAAATATCTAATTGTGAGTGGAAAGCGATGACACGCGCGTGTGACTCATGCCAAAGTCGAGTTTCGGTTTTGTTTCGCGCTTTACGATGAGTCGGGAATAGTTAAATGACGTTCGGTTAAAACCGTAAACGTTATTCTTTAAATTCCGAATAAATTCAAATTAATTATATTAAATTATGATAAATCTTAATAAATCTAAATAAAAATAAATCAAAAATATTATTTTTTTTAAATAAAATTTCGGTCTTCGAACTTATGAGACGAGTCGGGAAAAGTCAACGGAAGTCAAAGTTGACTGAAAAGTCGAGAAAAGTCGAAGATGACTTAAAAGTCAAGAAAAGGTTATGACGACTTAAAAGTCAAGAAAACGTCAATGACGACTTTAAAAAGTCAAGGAAAAGTCAAAGACGGTTTAAAAGTCAAGAAAAGTCAAAGATGACCAAAAACGGTCTTTTCATGAAATCTCTCAAAAATTCCAAATACGAACGCGGAATTTCAAAATACTACTCGGAACAAAAATTCCTATATTAAAAACTTAAGTTCTACTGAAAAGTATCCATAAGCTATTGCTTAAGCAAATTGGGTACTTTTCGGGTGGTTACAATCACCCCTCCTTTTAAAAAGTTTCGTCCTCGAAACTTAGAAGAAGGAACGTAACATATATGTAGGTCTATTTCAAAACTGTTAAAAATATAATCATGATAAAATACAGGGTCTTATCACTGGCACGGAAGGTTCTCATCTGCAGTTTAAGAACATCAACGTCCCAAGTGAAAGACTTTAAAAAATACATTTTCGCATCAATAAATCAGAAAACTAGTTATCGAACGTCTCCAATAACGAGTCTCAACACTCCTTGACGGTAAAATACTTGAAATCATAAAATATTTCCAAAAGCTTTTAGTTCGGTAATAATTCTACTATCTATGCCTAAAATTTCTAACTAAAACTTATAGTAATCTATCTATAAGAAGTGATATTTGATAGAAGGAACGGAATATTCGAAAAATAAATCGAATAGGAAAGGAAGAAAGAGATTTACCTCAAGCAAAGAGCTCGGGATATTTAGCTAATATTTTAGCTTCGGGTTCCCAAGTTTCTGATTCGACGTTTCCACAACGCCAAAGGATACGAACTAAAGGTACCACCTTGTTTCGGAGTTTGTTTTTTGTTAGCCCTTTTCAATTATCC
>JAIUZE010020508.1:0-13436 GCA_022085475.1 Heliosperma pusillum
GCTGTTGTCGCTAGGTCTGATCAGTCTAGGACTAGGATGTTTTCCTACCTTGTGGTATAGCCTCGAGTTACAGAAGTCGACTATTGACGGTTCTAAGAACTTATGCCTGTTTGTAGAAGTATTTGTCTTTCATGTTTGTATGATTCTATGAATCTTAGAAGGTGAGATGCAAGCCGGCTAAGGTTGATAGAGTTTGGATTACCGATTGTTTACTGATTCACATGATTACGTGTTGATTAGGGTTTGAGTGTATCATGGCCATGTTTCTGAGAGGAACCTCTGAGCTAGCATACCAGCTTCCCTACCTCGAGTCATAGTTTATTATCGGTTTCACATGATAGCTTTCACATGCTAGGTTATTTGTTAGTTATCTGTTCATAACATGAAAAGCATATCATATATGTTTAAGTTTTGTATTTTCCATATACATTGATTTTATGTTATTCATGTTTCATTAAACTCGACATTTCGTGGCTGGGAGAACTCGGAGTTACTCCCCACTGACTGTGGCTTCCGTGTTTATATTTAATGCGGTCGAACAGGTGGTGAATGCATAGTTGGGGTACATTGACGAGCTAGCGAGCGAAGTATTTACCTTGGACCTATATTCGGTTCTTAGATTGTATATTATTATACACTCTTTTATTTCCGTATTTATACGGGAGATATGTCTCCCGTCTTGTATATTCCTTTTGTATAATATTATTTCGTTTTGTAATGACCCTTTTTATTTATGACACCCTTCGTTATGTTTTTAAATTATTTTTTTTTCTTTCCGCAAATTTGAGGGTGTCACAACAACTCCCTTTCCTTTGTCTGTGGTTGATTGGCTGGTTGTCTTAGGGGTCTCTCCCATCCTAATACCACTGTAAGGCTTGTATGCAGGTCTAGTAACAGGCTTAGGTAGAGCTGGTTTGGTTTTCCCCATTTTTTCAACCCTCAAAGCCAGGTTGACAACATCATCATAGGACCACAAAGGTTGCATCCTTACTCTAGTAGCAATGCTCCTATCTAGCCCCCCTAAGAATCTAGCAATCCTTTGCTCAGGTTTCTCATTGATCTCACACTGGAGAGTCAATTGCTCAAAGTCCCTTAGGTATGCCTCTACAGACCTCTCTTCTTGCTTCAGTTTGGATAGTTTAATGAACAGATCTTGGGTGTAGTCTTTAGTGACAAATTTGTTTAGCATCTTCTTTTTCAGTTTTGACCAAGACCTAAGAGGTTCCTTACCCTCCTTAATCCTTTGGTGCTTTAAGTTATCAAACCATAGAGATGCATATCCTTTCAATCTTAGCACATCAACTTTAAAAGACTTAATATCAGAGTAACTCTTGTATTCAAATACCTTCTCAACATCCCTAATCCATTCTAATAGATCATCAGGGTTTAAACTACCAGAGAATTCAGGAATTTCTACCTTGGGATGCTTGTCAGTGTGCTCTGGAATCTCCTCATAAGTTCTGTTGCTTTCTCCTGAGTCTGACCCTTCTTCCTCCTGCAGGGGATGTCCTCTTCCCATGCCCATGTGCCCACGACCTCTGCCTCTGCCTCTAGGGGGTGGTCTTCCCCTCAGTGGAGGAGCAATGTTCTCCATGACAGTGTTCTAGGCAGCCAGCACTACATTGACAGTGCCTGCTAGCTGATCCACCTTGCCTTCAATACCTGCAAGCCTCTCTTCACTCATTGGGTTATTTTTTGTGTTTTTGTTGTAGTTAGGATAACAATGGCCTCACAACCAAAGCTCTGATACCAGAATTGCAGTGATATTATAGGGGTGTGTTAGGAATTGGATCCTAGACTCCTATCTAGCACTGGGTATGGATGTTACTCAACTCCCACAGCTCAACACAGGGAATCAAACAACAAACTAGACTAGCTAAGACTCCTTACCACAGCCAAGCACAGGTAAGCAGACTTGAACTAAACAACAAGCAAACACCCCACAGTCTAAGCACAGGGATATCTAACTTGCCACAGACTTAGATCAACAACCACAGCCTAGCACAGGATGTTATCAGGCCTGACTTTCAACTAAGACAAAGCACAAGTTGGAAAGATTTTGGAAATGAGAACAATGCTCAAGTTTTTTTCATTCAATAATCAACTGCCTTGTACAAAAGAGCATGGGTCCTTATATAGGCCTCAATGCTTGATCTAATACAACCCTAGAGGATCATCTAAGGGCCACGATTAGTTGCTGAAAGATAACAAAATACTGGCTACAAATACAGACTGACAATACAAAAGAAAACAGACAAAATGCAGACATTTGATAGTGACATGCTCCAGGTTGTGTTTGTTGCTTGGTGTTGGTTTGAAGCTTGTGGACGAGGCTCATCAATGCTCCTTGACCTTCTTCTGCAGTAGTTCTAATAGTAGGGAAGACAAGGAAAGACTTTTGGAGATAGTCTTTCTGTTTTTAGCTAGAAATGGAAAAACTGTTTTATGCTTTATGCTTTAGGTAGGCTGTTTTGATTTGGATTTTTAGGGTAGTTGTGTTGTGTTTTGGAACTGGTTCCCTAGGACTTTTTTGGACCTAGGTGGGTAAGGTTTTTGCTGGGCTTGGTGGTAGCTGGTGGTTCAAAGTGTGGTGGTAGTTATGCCTTCCCCAAGGGACTGTTGTAGGCTGTTTTTGTGATTTTGTGGATGGGTGTTGGTGAGCTTGTTTTTGGCATGCTTGGCTCGTGTCTTGGCTCGTGTCCTGGCCAACATTGCTCAGCTTGCAGCTTCCCCTTTTGTTACCCATCCCTTGCCCCCAGATTGACCCCTGGATACCCATGTAGACCTCCCCTTGGGTAGCAATGCTTACCCCTTGATCCCCCTTGGCCTGCCCCTTGTCCCTAGTGTTGAGTTCTGCCCTGCCATGTGCCCCAGCTCCTGCTGCACCTAGCATCTTGGGCCAATAGAACTGATCTTGTAAATTCTCATAGGTTTTGTGTACCCCAAAGTGGCCAGCAAGTCCATTACAATGAACTTCCTTGACTAGCAGACCCCTGTAGGGCCCTTTGGGAATGCACAGCTTGTTCCCTTGGAAGAGGAAGCCATCATGTGTTAAGTATCTGCTCCTCTTCTTGAGCTGTCCCTCTGAGTACACCTCCCACTCCCCCTTGAAGTCTGGATCCTCTAGGTAGAGCTCCTTCATGATGCAGTGATATTATAGGGGTGTGTTAGGAATTGGATCCTAGACTCCTATCTAGCACTGGATATGGATGTTACTCAACTCCCACAGCTCAACACAGGGAATCAAACAACAAACTAGACTAGCTAAGACTCCTTACCACAGCCAAGCATAGGTAAGCAGACTTGAACTAAACAACAAGCAAACACCCCACAGTCTAAGCACAGGGATATCTAACTTGCCACAGACATAGATCAACAACCACAGCCTAGCAAAGGATGTTATCTGGCCTGACTTTCAACTAAGGCAAAGCACAAGTTGGAAAGATTTTACAAATGAGAACAATGCTCAAGTTTTTTCATTCAAATTCAACTGTCTTGTACAAAAGAGCATGGGTCCTTATATAGGCCTCAATGCTGGATCTGATTACAACCCTAAAGTATCATCTAAGGGCCAAGATTAACTATTAAAAGATGACAAAATACTGGCTAGAAATATAGACTGCTAATGCCAAAAGAAAAACAATAAAACAGACAAAATCCAGACATTTGACAATGACATGCTCCAGGTTGTGTTTGTTGCTTGGTGTTGGCTTGGAACTTGTGGACGAGGCTCATCAATGCTCCTTGACCTTCTTTTGCAGTAGTTCTAATAGTAGGGAAGACAAGGAAAGACTTTTGGAGATAGTCTTTCAGTGTTTAGCTAGAAATGGAAAGATTGCTTTTTGCTTTATGCCTTTTGGTGGGCTGTTTTGATTTGGATATTTAGGGTAGTTGTGTTGTGTTTTGGAACTGATCCCCTAGGACTTTTTTGGACCTAGGTGGGTAAGGGTTTTGCTGGGCTTGGTGGTAGCTAGTGGTTCAAAGTGTGGTGGTAGTTATGCCTTCCCCAAGTGGCACCTGTAGGCTCTTTTTGTGAAATTGTGACTGGGTGTTGGTGGGCTTGTCTTTGGCTTGCTTGGCTCGTTACCTGGCTCGTGTCCTGGCCAGTATTGCTCAGCTTGCAGCTTCCCCTTTTGTTACCCATCCCTTGCCCCCAGATTGACCCCTGGATACCCATGTAGACCTCCCCTTGGTTACCAATGTTTACCCCTTAATCCCCCTTGGCCTGTCCCTTGTCCCTAGTGATGAATTCTGCCCTGCCCTGTGCCCCAGCTCCTGCTGCATCCTCCCCTGGTTGAATTGGGCTTGTCCTCAAGCCTGTAGCCTCCCCATCCTCAGAATCCCCATAGTATGGACTGAGATTCCCTACATTGAAAGTGCCATGAACCCCATATTCTCCTGGTAGGTCAACTTTGTATGCATTAGGTCCAACACTTTCTATGATTTCAAATGGACCATCAGCTCTAGGCATGAGTTTGTTCTTCCTCCTAGCTGGAAACCTCTCCTTCCTTAAGTGAATCCACACTAAATCCCCTGGCACAAACTCCTTCTTGGACCTAGGAACCTTGGACTGTTTCTTGTACCTCTCATTTGCCCTTTCTATTTGCTTTCTGACTGCCTCATGAAGCTTCACCATCTGCTCAACCCTCCTCTTTGCATCAAAGTTCACCTCATCCCTTGGTATGTTAGCTAATTCCAGTGGCATAAGTGGATTAATCCCATAGACAACCTCAAATGGACTGTGACCTGTTGCAGATGAGGGTGCTCTGTTGAAAGCAAACTCAGCATGAGCTAGCTTCAAGTCCCAATCCTTTAATGACTTGCTTACCAGACACCTCAAGATCCTCCCTAGAGTCTTGTTTGTGACCTCAGTTTGGCCATCAGTCTGAGGGTGGTGAGAGGTGCTGAACAAAAGCCTGGTCTTCAAGAGCCTCCATAGTGTTTTCCAGAAGTAACTCATGAACTTAACATCCCTGTCTGAGACTATTGATTTAGGAACCCCATGCAGCCTCACAATCTCCTTCAAGTATAGCTCAGCAACACTTGCAGCATCCTCAGTCTTCTTGCAAGCCACAAAGTGAGCCATCTTGCTAAACCTGTCAACAACAACCATTACAGAATCCTTACCTCTTTGTGTCCTAGGTAGTGCAACAATAAAGTCCATGCTCACATCCTCCCAAGGTTTGTTTGGCACGGGTAGTGGAGTATAAGGTCCAGTCTGGAAAGAACTCTTGGCTTGTTGACATGTGGAGCACCTCCTGAGGACAACCTGAACATCCCCTATCATCCTGGGCCAGTAGAATTGATCCTGCAGTATTTCAAGTGTCTTTTGAACACCAAAGTGTCCCCCTAGTCCTCCTGAGTGTACTTCCCTGATGAGTAGATCCCTGTAAGAACCCCTTGGAATGCATAGCTTGTTTCCTTGGAACAAGAACCCCTCCTGCAGCATGTACTTCCCCCCTTGAGTCCTTCCTCCTCCAGTTTGTGTGATCCATTCCTCAGCAAAGTCAGGGTCCTCCTTGTACATTTCTTTCAGAAATTCAAACCCCAACACCCTTTGCTCCATGACTGCTAACAAAGAATGCCTCCTTGACAGTGCATCTGCCACAGCATTCTGTTTCCCCTCCTTATACTTACTAGAGAATGTAAAGGATTGTAGAAACTCCACCCACTTGGCATGCCTGTGATTCAGCTTGTGTTGGCCACTGATATATTTCAATGCCTCATGATCTGAGTGCAAACAAAAGGCTTTGGCTTCAAGTAGTGCCCCCAATGCATGACTGCTCTGATGATGGCATAGAATTCCTTATCATAAGTGGAGTACTTGAGCTTGGCACCATTCAGTTTCTCACTGAAATAAGCCACTGGCTTTTGCCCTTGTATCAACACTGCCCCAATGCCAACCCCACTAGCATCACATTCCACCTCAAACAGCTGATCAAAGGCAGGTAGTTTAAGGATTGGAGTCTCACACATCAACCTCTTGATCCTCTCAAAGGATTGTTGGGCCTCCTCAGTCCACTGGAACTCCCCTTTCTTCAAGCACTCAGTGATGGGTGCTACAACTGAACTGAAGTTCTTGATGACCCTCCTATAGAATGAAGCCAACCCATGGACCCCCCTTACCTCAGTGATGGTTTTAGGTGTAGGCCATGTTTGAATGGCTGCAACCTTCTCCTGATCAACTGAGATTCCTCTTCCTGACACAATGTACCCTAGAAATGCAACCTCCTCGACCATGAAGGTACACTTCTCTAGCTTCCCATACAGCTTCTGTTCCTTTAAGATCCCAAAGATTGTTTCAAGGTGCCTGAGATGTTCCCCTCTGCTGCTATTATACACTAGGATGTCATCAAAGTAAACCACAGCAAACCTGCCCAAACAAGGCCTCAACACTTCTGTCATAAGTCTCATGAAGGTGCTTGGTGCATTGGATAGTCCAAATGGCATGACAAGCCATTCATACAGACCATGTTTTGTCTTGAATGCAGTCTTCCATTCATCCCCCTCTCTGAGCCTCACCTGATGGTAACCCTGCCTTAGATCAATCTTAGAAAAGACCTGAGCTCCACTTAGCGCATCAAGCATGTCATCTAGCCTTGGAATGGGGAACCTATACTTGACTGTAATGTTGTTGATTGCCCTGCTGTCAGTGCACATCCTCCAGGTGCCATCCTTCTTGGGCACTAGTAGAGCAGGTACAGCACAAGAGCTTAGGGACTCCCTCACAAACCCTTTGCTCATAAGCTCCTCAAGCTGCTTCTGCAACTCCTTGGTGGCAGTTGGGTCACTCCTGTAGGCTGGCCTATTTGGCAGCACAGAACCTGGGACCAAATCAATGTGGTGCTCAATCCCTCTTAGGGGTGGGAGTCCATCTGGTAACTCTCTTGGAAAGACCTCCTTGTATCTCAAGATCAAAGGTTCAACCTCTGCTGGCAACTTGGAACCTTCCCCTTCTATGACTTCCTTAGATAGCAAGATGATCACAGGTTGTTCTTGCTTCATCTCCTTGATCATAGCTGCCTCTGATAAAAACAACACCCCATTGACCTCCTCTGGCACATTGGGACTCCCATAATTCCTCTGGTTGGGTGGTAGAGGTGGCAAAGTTACCTTCTTTCCCCCATGCCTGAAGCTATAGGTGTTATCCCTACCCTGATGAGTGGTGTTTCTATCAAACTCCCAAGGCCTCCCTAGTAGTAGGTGACAGGCATCCCTTGGTACTACATCACACAATACCTCATCTTGGTATACCTTCCCAATAGAGAAGGGCACCAGGCATTGCCTATCAACCCTCACCTCAGCCCCCTTGTTAAGCCATCTCAGTTTATAGGGGTGTGGATGCTCTTGAGTAATCAGACTTAGCTTGTTCACTAGGGTGATGGAAGCCACAATTGTACAACTCCCCCCATCAATGATCAAGTTGCATACCCTCTCTTGAATGGTGCACCTGCTTCTGAATATCAAAGACCTCTGGTCATCCTCCAATGGAGTATGTTGAGAGTGCATGACCCTCCATAGGACCAAGTTATTGCAGCAGGAGCTGGGGCACAGGGCAGGGCAGAATTCAACACTAGGGACAGGGGGCAGGCCAAGGGGGATCAAGGGGTGAGCATTGGCAACCAAGGGGAGGTCTACATGGGTATCAAAGGGTCAATCTGGGGGCAAGGGATGGGTAACAAAAGGGGAAGCTGCAAGCTGAGCAATGTTGGCCAGGACACGAGCCAGGACACGAGCCAAGACACGAGCCAAGCAAGCCAAAGACAAGCCCACCAACACCCCACCACAATATCACAAAAACAGCCTACAATATCACAAAAACAGCCTACACCAGTTACTTGGGGAAGACATAACTACCACCACACTCTGAACCACCAGCTACCACCAAGCCCAGCTAAAACCTTACCCACCTAGGTCCAAAAAAGTCCTAGGGAACCAGTTCCAAAACACAACACAACTACCCTAAAAATCCAAATCAAAACAGCCTACCTAAAGCATAAAGCATAAAGCAGTCTTTCCATTTCTAGCTAAAAACTGAAAGACCATCTCCAAAAGCCTTTCCTTGTCTTCCCTACTATTAGAACTATTGCAGAAGAAGGTCAATGAGTATTAATGAGCTTCGTCCACAAGCTTCAAGCCAACACCAAGCAACAAAGCACAACCTGGAGCATGTCACTGTCATGTGTCTGCAATTGTCTGTTTTCAGTTTTCTTTTGTATTTTCAATCTGAAATTGTAGCCAGTAACTTGTCACGTTTATGTAGATTAATCCTGGCCCTTAGATGTTATTCTAGGGTTGTATTAGATCACGCATTGAGGCCTATATAAGGACCCATGCTCTTTTGTATAAGGCAGTTGTTATTGAATGAAAAAAACTGAGCATTGTTCTCATTTCTAAAATCTTTCCAACTTATGCATTGTCTTGGTTGAAAGTCAGGCCAGATAACTTCCTGTGCTAGGCTGTGGTTGTTGATCTAAGTCTGTGGCAAGTTAAGATATCCCCGTGCATAGACTGTGGGGTGTTTTGCTTGTTGTTTAGTTCAAGTCTGCTTCCCTGTGCTTGGCTGTGGTAAGGAGCCTTAACTAGTCTAGTTTGTTGTTTGATTCCCTGTGTTGAGCTGTGGGAGTTGAGTAACATCCATATCCAGTGCTAGATAGGAGTCTAGGGTCCAATTCCTAACACACCCCTATAATATCACTGCAATTCTGGCATCAGAGCTTTGGTTGTGAGTCCATTGTTATCCTAACTACAACAAAAACACAAAAAATAACCCAATGAGTGAAGAGAGGCTTGCAGGTATTGAAGGCAAGGTGGATCAGCTAGCAGGCACTGTCAATGTAGTGCTGGCTGCCTTGAACACTGTCATGGAGAACATTGCTCCTCCACTGAGGGGAAGACCACCCCTAGAGGCAGAGGCAGAGGTCGTGGCCACATGGGCATGGGAAGAGGACAGCCCCTGCAGGAGGAAGAAGGGTCAGACTCAGGAGAAAGCAACAGAACTTATGAGGAGATTCCAGAGCACACTGACAAGCATCTCAAGGTATAAATTCCTGAATTCTCTGGTAGTTTAAACCCTGATGATCTATTAGAATGGATTAGGGATGTTGAGAAGGTATTTGAATACAAAAGTTACTCTGATATTAAGTCTTTTAAAGTTGCTGTGCTAAGATTGAAAGGGTATGCATCCCTATGGTTTGACAACTTACAGCACCAAAGGATTAAGGAGGGTAAGGAACCTCTTAGGTCTTGGTCAAAACTGAAAAAGAAAATGCTAAACAAATTTGTCACTAAAGACTACACCCAAGATCTGTTCATTAAACTATCCAAACTGAAACAAGAAGAGAGGTCTGTAGAGGCTTACCTAAGAGACTTTGAGCAATTGACGCTCCAGTGTGAGGTCAATGAGAAACCTGAGCAAAGGATTGCCAGATTCTTAGAGGGTCTAGATAGGAGCATTGCTGCCAGAGTAAGGATGCAACCTTTGTGGTCCTATGATGATGTTGTCAACCTAGCTTTAAGGGTTGAAAAAATGGGGAAAACCAAGCCAACTCCACCTAAGCCTGTTACTAGACCTGCATACAACCCTTACAGTGGTATTAGGATGGGAGAGACCCCTAAAACAACCAGCCAGTCAACCACAGACAAAGGAAAGGGAGTTGTGAACTCTAAACCCAACCCCACCCCAACTGAGAACAAAATCAGATGTTTCCAATGCCAAGGTTATGGTCACTTTAGGAAGGATTGTCCTTCTAAGAGAGCCATGACACTTATGGAGGTAGAAGAGTGGGAGAAGGAGGGATTAGTTGAGTATGAGGTTGATGACAGCATGGTGTTAGAGGTAGTGACAGCTGAGGAGGAACCAATGCAGGACTTGGTCATGGCTCATCCTGACACAGGCCATAACTTGGTCCTATGGAGGGTCATGCACTCTCAACATACTCCATTGAAGGATGACCAGAGGTCTTTGATATTCAGAAGCAGGTGCACCATTCAAGAGAGGGTATGCAACTTGATCATTGATGGGGGGAGTTGTACCAATGTGGCTTCCATCACCCTAGTGAACAAGCTAAGTCTGATTACTCAAGAGCACCCACACCCCTACAAACTGAGATGGCTTAACAAGGGGGCTGAGGTGAGGGTTGATAGGCAATGCCTGGTGCCATTCTCTATTGGGAAGATATACCAAGATGAAGTATTGTGTGATGTAGTACCAATGGATGCCTGTCACCTACTACTAGGGAGGCCTTGGGAGTTTGATAGAAACACCACTCATCAGGGTAGGGATAACACCTATAGTTTCAGGCATGGGGGAAAGAAGGTAACTTTGACACCTCTACCACCCAACCAGAGGAATTATGGGAGTCCCAATGTGCCAGAGGAGGGCAATGGGGTGTTGTTTTTATCAGAGGCAGCTATGATCAAGGAGATGAAGCAAGAACAACCTGTGATCATCTTGCTATCTAAGGAAGTAACAGAGGGGGAAGGTTCCAAGTTGCCAGCAGAGGTTGAACCTTTGATCTTGAGATACAAGGAGGTCTTTCCAAGAGAGTTACCAGATGGACTACCACCCCTGAGAGGGATTGAGCACCACATTGATTTTGTCCCAGGTTCTGTACTACCAAATAGACCAGCCTACAGGAGTGACCCAACTGCCACCAAGGAGTTGCAGAAGCAGATTGAGGAGCTTATGAGCAAAGGGTTTGTGAGGGAGTCCCTAAGCCCTTGTGCTGTACCTGCTCTACTAGTGCCCAAGAAGGATGGCCCCTGGAGGATGTGCACTGACAGCAGGGCAATCAACAACATTACAGTCAAATATAGGTTCCCCATTCCAAGGCTAGATGACATGCTTGATGAGCTAAGTGGAGCTCAGGTCTTTTCTAAGATTGATCTAAGGCAGGGTTACCATCAGGTGAGGCTCAGAGAGGGGGATGAATGGAAGACTGCATTCAAGACAAAACATGGTCTGTATGCATGGCTTGTCATGCCATTTGGACTATCCAATGCACCAAGCACCTTCATGAGACTTATGACAGAAGTGTTGAGGCCTTGTTTAGGCAGGTTTGCTGTGGTTTACTTTGATGACATCCTAGTATATAGTAGCAGCAGAGGGGAACATCTCAGACACCTTGAAACAATCTTTGGGATCTTAAAGGAGCAGAAGCTGTATGGGAAGCTAGAGAAGTGTACCTTCATGGTTGATGAGGTTGCATTTCTAGGGTACATTGTGTCAGGAAGAGGAATCTCAGTTGATCAGGAGAAGGTTGCAGCCATTCAAACATGGCCTACACCTAGAACCATCACTGAGGTGAGGGGGTTCCCTGGGTTGGCTTCATTCTATAGGAGGTTCATCAAGAACTTCAGTTCAGTTGTAGCACCCATCACTGAGTGCTTGAAGAAAGGGGAGTTCCAGTGGACTGAGGAGGCCCAACAAGCCTTTGAGAGGATCAAGAGGTTGATGTGTGAGACTCCAATCCTTAAACTACCTGACTTTGATCAGCTGTTTGAGGTGGAATGTGATGCTAGTGGGGTTGGCATTGGGGCAGTGCTGATACAAGGACAAAAGCCAGTTGCTTATTTCAGTGAAAAATTGAATGGGGCCAAGCTCAAGTACTCTACTTATGATAAGGAATTCTATGCCATCATCAGAGCACTCATGCATTGGGGGCACTACTTGAAGCCAAATCCTTTTGTTCTGCACTCAGATCATGAGGCATTGAAGTACATCAGTGGCCAGCACAAGCTGAATCACAGGCATGCCAAGTGGGTAGAGTTTCTACAATCCTTTACATTCTCTAGTAAGTATAAGGAGGGGAAGCAGAATGTTGTGGCAGATGCCCTATCAAGAAGGCACTCTCTAATAAAAGTCATGGAGCAAAGGGTGTTAGGGTTTGAGTTTCTGAAAGAATTGTACAAGGAGGACCCTGACTTTGCTGAAGAATGGATCACACAAACTGAAAGAGGGAGAGTTCAAGGGGGCAAGTACATACTGCAGGAAGGGTTTCTGTTCCAAGGGAACAAGCTATGCATTCCAAGGGGTTCTTACAGGGATCTACTCATCAGGGAGGTGCACTCAGGAGGACTAGGGGGAGATTTTGGGGTTCAGAAAACACTTGATATACTGCAGGACCAGTTCTATTGGCCAAGGATGATAGGGGATGTTCAGGTTGTCCTCAGGAGGTGCTCAACATGTCAACAAGCCAAGAGCTCTTTTCAGGCTGGACCATACACTCCACTACCAGTGCCAAGCAAACCTTGGGAGGATGTGAGCATGGACTTTATTGTTGCACTACCTAGAACACAAAGAGGTAAGGATTCTGTAATGGTTGTTGTTGACAGGTTTAGCAAGATGGCTCACTTTGTGGCTTGCAAGAAGACTGAGGATGCTGCAAGTGTTGCTGAGCTATACTTGAAGGAGATTGTGAGGCTGCATGGGGTTCCTAAATCAATAGTCTCAGACAGGGATGTTAAGTTCATGAGTTACTTCTGGAAAACACTATGGAGACTATTGAGGACCAGACTTTTGTTCAGCACTTCTCACCACCCTCAGACTGATGGCCAAACTGAGGTCACAAACAAGACTCTAGGGAGGATCTTGAGGTGTCTGGTAAGCAAGTCCTTGAAGGATTGGGACTTGAAGCTGGCTCATGCTGAGTTTGCTTTCAACTGAGCACCCTCATCTGCAACAGGTCACAGCCCATTTGAGGTTGTCTATGGGATTAACCCACTTATGCCACTGGAATTAGCTAACATACCAAGGGAGGAGGTGAACTTTGATGCAAAAAGGAGGGTTGAGCAGATGGTGAAGCTTCATGAGGCAGTCAGAAAGCAGATAGAAAGAGCAAATGAGAGGTACAAGAAACAGTCCAAGGTTCCTAGGTCCAAGAGGGAGTTTGTGCCATGGGATTTGGTGTGGCTCCACTTGAGGAAGGAGAGGTTCCCAGCTAGGAGGAAGAACAAACTCATGCCTAGAGCTGATGGTCCATTTGAAATCATAGAAAGTGTTGGTCCTAATGCATACAAGGTTGATCTACCAGGAGACTATGGGGTTCATGGCACTTTCAATGTAGGGGATCTCAGTCCATACTATGGGGATTCTGGAGATGAGGAGGCTACAGGCTTGAGGACAAGCCCAATTCAACCAGGGGGGGATGCAGCAGGAGCTGGGGCACAGGGCAGGGCAGAATTCAACACTAGGGACAGGGGGCAGGCCAAGGGGGATCAAGGGGTGAGCATTGGCAACCAAGGGGAGGTCTACATGGGTATCCAAGGGTCAATCCGGGGGCAAGGGATGGGTAACAAAAGGGGAAGCTGCAAGCTGAGCAATGTTGGCCAGGACACGAGCCAAGCAAGCCAAAGACAAGCCCACCAACACCCCACCACAATATCACAAAAACAGCCTACAATATCACAAAAACAGCCTACACCAGTCACTTGGG
>JAIUZE010020510.1:0-13139 GCA_022085475.1 Heliosperma pusillum
CCCAAAACGACTATACATTCACATGCATGCAGTACGTTATTGATTGAGTAAATGTGTGAATATGCAGTCAATGCATTTACTGCAATGTGCAGTCAATGCACTTACTGCAATGTGCAGTAACCCTATCACAACGGTTGTGGTAACGAAAACCGTTGTGGTTAGTAATAACAACGGGTTTTTGTACCAATAACCGTTGTTATTGCGTCATAACAACGGGTTTTTGTACCAATAACCGTTGTTATTGCTCAATATTATTATTTTTAATTAAAAGATATTGCAGTCCAAACCCGTGAATAAACAACAGCATAACCAGCATTGATTAAAGCATCCATTGAACATCATCAATGGCAGCATAACCCCTCTATAAATACAGCCTCAAAACCCCTCCTTTAAATATTACATAACTACCCTAAAATTAATATCATCCATGGCAGCAGTTAACCTTCCCAACGATGAGACGACCCTTACAAAATTGATTGCAGATGAGGAGGAGGCTCTTGCCGTAGTTCCCGCTGATCATCACCCATTGATTAAAGGATCCATTGAACATCGAAGAGATTATTGGATTAAGAGGCGTGAAGCAGTCCGACTTGTCAACCAAGCGTCGTCATCATCATCGTCCTCTGGCTACCCACGTCGGCCTTATACTCGCAGGTTGGATGCCGCAAGAGATATGTTCAGCTGTACCCGTCCTACCTTATCTCCACATGCAAGACGTGTACTTGCAGGCATTGAATCTGTTATTGCAAAATACGAGGTTAATGATCCGGCAGTCATCAGTATCATCAATATTGTTCCGGATTGTTGGTGGCAGTGTGAGAAAAGCTTTTTACACTTAACCGGAATTGTTCCGGATTATTTAACATCTTTATTTATTTGATGTCGGATGAATGTAATGTACTTTATTATAAAATCTAGGTTATTCCTAATGAAATCAATGAGAAAGAATGTTGTTTAAAGTGTTTGAATGGATGTTCAATATTTTGATGTATTATTAGAAGTATATAAAAAAGGGTTTAGGGTTTAGGGTTTAGGGTTTAGGGTTTAGGGTTTAGGGTTTAGGGTTTAGGGTTTAGGGTTTAGGGTTTCGGGTTATTTTGAAGTAACACACGTATACTAATAATGATACTTAATAATTAAAAGTGATCCGACCCGAAAATGATACTTAATAATCATCACGCGGATAATAAATAATGATTTCTATCGAATTAAATAAAATAACCCGATACTAGCGAGCTAATTAATTTTGGGTCGGACAGTTTCAGGTTTGTGATGCAAAAACGGCCCGTTTATTAGCGTACTTGAATTTGATGAACGAAGTCGATCGACCCCAGGCCATATATATATATATATATATATATATATATATATATCATTATTATTTAATTTGGGAAACATTGCATTGACGTACGTGTATATATAATACTTACTTGAATTGCATGTATGTGCATTGATGAATCTGTTATTATTGCAAATTGTAGTACGATCGTCGTTAATTAGAGATCCGGAAGTCATCATCATTTAATTATTATATATATATATATATATATATATCATCATCAATAAGTAGTACATATATATATACGAGGTAATTAATAATGACACGTGCCCCCGACCCTGCCCAAAAGTGATCGACCCGAATTGAAGTGCGTAGCTATTACGTACGCTTGCTCTGATCTAGAAAGTGGCTTGCCCGATCCGTAACTGCTGGCCTGGCCACCCGATCGATTAGTTTCAGGTTAACTAGTGATGCATGATAATTATAATAACCAGTTCCTTAATTAAAACGAAAATGACCCGATTCGAGGTAATTGAATCAAAAACTAAAAATAATTAATAACTAACCCGATCGATAAAGTTATTAATTACAAACCCGCCGAATCTAACCCGATTGGAATTGATTCCCAGGCCAAACCCGATCCGAGCTAATAATTACACGTAACTTACGCCTATAATATAAAATTTAGAGCAAAGTAAAATAAATTAAATTAAATTTAGAGCAAAGTTAAATAAATTAATTTAGAGCAAAGTTAATGAGTTTATTCCGTGCCTCAAATTTTAATACCGCGCGCGCGTATCTGAAAAATTAAAAAAAATATACATAATCTATAAAAACGGTGTTTTAGAAATTCACCGTTGTTATTACTTTCAACAACGATTTATAATAAATAAACCGTTGTCTTAGTGTTATTACTTTCTACAACGGGTGTTATTTAACCGTTGTTATTACTCTATAACAACGGTGGTTTGTAGGATAACCGTTGTCAATAGTTTCTCTTAATAAACCCTTTAGTTTCTCTTAATAAAAAATAATTTACAATCCTATAGAGTAAATTTTACACACGTACATTATCATCATCATCCTCCTCGTTTACAATCATCCGCGTTTACAACACAAATCTTTTTGTTTAGTATCATCATCATCCTCCTCGTACTCGTGATCATCATCCTGTTCTCTTTATCATCACCCTGTTCTCATTTTCTTTATCAGGTAAGTTTTGTGTTTCGTCTTTAGGGTTTTAAGTTTGAAGTTCATCTTTTTGTTTTCATTTTCTATTTATCGTTCTCTTTATCATGTAGTTTCATTCCTTTCTAAGTTTTTAGAGTTTTAGAATCTCTGCATGACTCTTTATTTGTTCCGTTACTATTTCATTCATTTCACGGTCTTAGGGTTTTAGAATCGCTGTATGCATGACTCTGTTCCGTTACTATTTCATTTATTTTGAAGGTCTTAGTGTCTTAGGATTATCATGGGTAAAAAACGGAAAAGAGTAGACAACAATGATAAGGGGGATAAGCCTGGTGAGAGGGGTGCTTCGAAGTGCTCTGCAGCCCTTGCAGCTATAGCGGCAAAAACGCCGATGTAAATAAAATGGAGTGTGAAAGGTGTTCCTACTGGTCCAAATGCTAGCCATTTAGCCACTTGGATTGGAGTTACAACCAAACAGTTTGTGCCTATAGATTTAGATGATTTCAGGAATATAAATCCTTCATTGCAGAACTTACTCTTGAAACGTATAACGGTATGATAATATCTTTAGCTAAACACCATTTTATTTTGCATAAGTTACTATTACATAAGGCAGGAAGCCGTATAAAGGATCGTATAAAGCCGCTTATTAGTATATATGATGATGATGCATGAAGCTTTCGATATTCCAGACTGCCATGATAAGTATCTATTACGTAAGGCAGCGGCAGTCTTAAGGCAGTGGAGGTGTGACCTTGCCAAATTACACTTGTATGTGGACAAGGAGACGGGGCAGATGCATAAGAGCCCACCGACAAAGTACCCCCACATCACTCAGCAACAATGGGATAATTATAAGGCGAAACGAGCTACTGAAACGTTTCAGGTTAAGTATCCATGTCATATGTTTACATTTTTGTAAAACTCTACTTAAGGTTACATTTTTCTAAAAGTTTCAGGTTACATTTTTCTAAAACTCTACTTGTATCTATAATTTCTAATTGTCTCATCTACTTGCGATTTTATATGATTTGAAGAGCGTTAGCGCCAGAAATCGTGCTAACATCTCACAGAAGCGGGGGGTATAATATGGTTCTCGAGGCGGTTACAGATTGATAGAAGAAAATCTCGTAAGTAGCATCTATATATTAGATTTTTTTAATCATACTTGGACTTGATATACATGTATACATATATTATTTTTGAGTTCACGTGTAGGTGTCAAAAGGTGTGACCGACTTGAATCGGCACGTAACTTATAAAGAAGGGCACACGCCTAAATGATCCCGAACATGTAACGAATATGATCAGGAAGTCTTGGCCAACATAGTAAGTATTATTTTTATTAAGACGGGTTTTTAATAACTTTATTGTTCAATTCTTGTATGTCTAACTCTCTATTTATTTTAGTAACAAAAATTAAATTAAGTTTATTTAATATATTATAGGAGAATGTTCTGAAGGAGGTTGCGGAAGGGAAATTCACTCCGAGTGGTCGTGACGACGTTCTTGCTAGAGCGATCGGCCGTCCCGAGCATCCAGGTCGATTAAGGGGCGTCCCATTACATGTCGGAGTCACGAAATATTATTGGACAACTAGCTCGAACAAGAAGAAGAAAAATAAGGGGAAGGCTGACATGGTACGTATACCATTTGTTATTGTCATTTAAAATTCACATGTTATTGTTTTAACAAATTGCTGATTCTACATTTTGGGCGTGCAGGTTCAGTTATTGGCCTCCGTGATACTGAAGATGAGTTCTGGAAGCAAGCCTTCCGAAGAAGAATTGAAGATGATGGAGGATGTCATTAAAAAGGGCGAGGTAGTGCAACAGATTTGCCAAGAGGCAGACACTACTACCTTGCCAATACATGAGGAGACGGCTGAGAAGATGGTTGAGGTACCTACTGCTGCCGAGGTTTTAATACCTCAAGCCGGTAAGGTAAATATGACTTCTTCTTTTTTTTCCTGCATTTGTTCTTTCTAGCAGCCATGCCTTTGATTGGTTTGTTTTATTAGGTAAATGAGTCGGAAAAGGGGACGCATCTTGAGGAGACGGGTGAGGTACCTAATGCTGCTGAGGTTTTGATACCTCAAGCCGATAAGGTATAATAGCCTACCCACCAACAATAAATACGTGTAACTAACTTTACATTATATACTCAATATAGATCATTTATGATATCTATTATATTTTGGTATTTAGTAAATAATGTGTATTCTTCAGGCCACAAAACAGCGGAGGCTTGTTCGTCTCGCCGACCCTTCATTAAAAGAGAATGTGATTGTTGCTCGGGCTTTCGTATGCCCAAATCACAAGGACTCAGCGGAAACCATCTTGGTTCATGGCGTACCACTCTTGCCGAAGCATGCAAAAGTGGGGATAGTGGGAGTCGTGAAGGGCTATGAAACCTGTAAACTGCCCGTCACAGTCCGCGACTACATAGTAATACTGGCAGATGCGGTTAAAGGTTTTGTCCAATGGCCTCAAAGCCACATTTTCTTGGCTCGTGATTGTAAAATTCAACAGAATGTAGACGGGGTTCGAAAAATACATCTAATTTAACCCGCCTTTTGTCTTTGTTCATCACCTTCATAAATAGTGAAATTTATATGTTTTATTTTTGTTTTGTAGGTAACAAAAAACATGGATAAGTCTAACTCGATAGACAATAATCTTTCTACTACCTCGTCAAAACAACAACTTGATGAGGTATTTAATCAACTCTCTTTATGTTTTAAGTTCTACTATCGCCTCATCATTGAAAGAGCAACTTAATTTAGTTAGCCACATGTAGGTTGTGAAAGGTAGCACACCGCATCATTTCCCCAAGCTGAAAGAGGCCAGGAGTCTATCCGGTACTAAATATCATGGGAACGTTTACATGGAAAAAGTACGAACGGTGGCGATGCTGGATCTTTATAAGGAGGCTGAGAGACGCATAGCAAGCGAGCAATTAATAGTTATTCCGCTCGAGAATGATATTGTAGGGGTAGAACGCCAATCAATGCTGGATTGGGATACGCTAGCCGTTTGGGCTGGCCTTGACGAGATTGATGTCCAACACCTATATGTTTGGATGAAGTAAGTTTCTTAATAAATTCAATCATGCAGTATTCTAATATTCTGACTAAGTAAGATATAGTGTTTATAATATCGGAATTAAAACCGGCATGTAGGTACTTGAACTCGGTTGTGATCCCCGCCGAGACCAATATTAATCCCCTTCCTCAATACGGATTCATGTGCCCAAATGTTTTATCTATGCATATCGAGATGTTTTCGTATGAAGAACGTGTAAATTATATTGCTGGGGAGTTGGCGAAAAACAATAAGCTCATTTTTGCCCTATAATGAAGCCGGGTAATATATAATTAATATTACGATTCCAAATACAATTGCAGTTTTATATGTTTGGTTATGATGCATGTTGTGCTTGTTAATAATGATGTGTCTCTCGATCTCTAGGAGACATTGGGTGCTACCAGCGATCAATCCGACCACGAAGAAAGTATTTTGGTTGGACTCTTTGCATGGACAACCATCCGAGACCTTTAAGAAGTTGATTATTAAGTAAGTTTATAATACTGATGATGATTTGGCACATAATATTAAGTTTCATTTATTATTATTAAGTAAGTTTATGTGACTGTCGGCCTCTTTCCTTTTTTAAAGGGCCTTTGAGAAGAAAAGAGCAACAACCGGCGATCAACCGACAGAATATTCTGATGATGGCCCTACTTTTATTACGATAACAGGGGTACGTACGCGCAAATACAATATATACCTTAATAATTAAGTTCATTAAACTAATTACGCATATACATCTGTCTTTTTTAATTACGCATTAAACTAATTGGTAATTGCCTTCTCGTCTCTTCGTTTATTATGTAATAATAGGTCCCTAAACAGCCGGATAGCATCCAATGTGGATACTACGTTTGTCGTTTCATGTTGGAGATTATTAGGCGAAGATATATCAGCATTCCAGAAAGAGTTAGTAGTTTAATGTAGCTATTATTTACTTTTTTTCATTAGAGCTGATATCTTTTCTGCTATATATATATGATCGATGTTGCTAATTATGTATGATATGCCTATACTGTTGTTACCCTACTGATCGATGTCTTTTATTTGTTTTATCCGCAGTATTCAATCAAGACGCCACATGTCCCTGAGTACACTAAGCACAATATAGACGAGGTAAGGGACTTGTTGGGCAAATACGTCCTTGAACAAACAAAGAGTTAAGGGAACTTAGATTATTTTGGAAGCAGATAGGGAACTTTAATTTGTAGAAGTCATTAATTAGAGCAAGTTGTAAGTATGAATTGCTCTAAAAGAGATCATTTTGGTTGTATATATCATTTTGCTGCTGCTGTACATGAATTGCCATGTACATGAATTGCCCTGTACATGAATTGCTCTGATATATATATAGATATATCATTTTGCTGCTTCTGAAATTGGTTTATGATGCGTGCTGCTGCTACTGCTGCTGATTTATGCAGGATTTTCAGTGGTGGCAGGGGAACAAATTACAATTTTTTCAAAAACAATAATAAAAATAATAACAACGGTTTTTTAAAATTCATTAAAAGCGTTGTAACATATTTCCCACCAAAACTTATCATACCTTTAACAACGGTTTATTCTAGAATACCGGTTGTTATTAAAACTTTCCACAACGGCTTATTTATTATACTCCGTTGTAATTAACTATATTCACAACGGGTTTAAAAAAAATAGCGTTGTTATAATATTTCCCACCAAAACTAATCATACCTTTAACAACGGTTTAATTTAATAGAACCGTTCTCGTATCTTTCCCACCATAATTATTCACACGTTTTAACAACAGTTATCTAGTAATAACAACGACTTCTTACCGTTGTTAAAACTATTAACAACGGTATTTTCATTAAATTGGAACCGTTGTTAAAACCTTTAACAACGGAGGCTTTAACAACGTCCGCTTTTTAATATTACAACGGTTTTTAACCGTTGTCATTTCCTGTTTTTGTAGTAGTGTACGGTTGTTTATATTGATCGTCATCTAGGTATTCCTATTTTATCTTTTGTTTAAAGTCTTTATGTTTCTTATTTGATTGTTATTTTCTTTACATGTTATTTTAGATTCAATTTCAATATCGTTGTAATCATTTCGTTTCCCTAGATTGTTAATTTAGCGTCGTTATTATCGCAAATTAAAGAGTTTTAAAATATTGTCAAAATAAAATAAACATGTCTATCCTAGTTTTTATTATTAACATCATCTTAGATTTAAACATCGCCATGAGTGAGTAGTTGTTTTTCTAGGGTGTAGGGTAGCCATGTAGGTTGATTAAAAGATGATAATTGGATAAAAGAAATTGTGCTTTTAAAACGTCGTGTCTATGCATGTTTGGACTATAACGATAGTTAACGATTCCTGATCAAAATCATTGACTAAAATGGAATTCTTTTCCAAGGTAGAAATACGTGAATTGAATAGACAAAGCATGACATGGTAGATTAAGACCTAGTAAATTGCCTAAAAGCCTGCTAGACCATCTATCTATGATTGTAATGAACACATCATTCTTACGAACTCACAATGAATTATTTGCATGTTCTAAATCCAATTTCATCAATATGTTAATCTACATGTGTGAACCTATTTCCCTAGATCCTTTTATCATTGTTAATTCATCACTTGCTTTATTGTTTTTGTTTTGAGTTGCTTTTATTTTGTTTTCATTTATGCTTTTTATTAGTTTAGAAATCAAAACCCCAAAACCCAGATACTCGTTAGATAAGACCCAATTGCATAGGAAACACCATCTCCCTGAGGATCGACCCCTACTTCCCTAATTACATTAATTTGTTATTAGCCTAGTCTGGGTAATTATCTTTGACCAGGGCTTGCGACAGGCCCGATCACAATGTTTATGTTAACCTTTTAGAGTTATCATTGATCGTCGTTGACCGTTGTAACCCGATATCATAGCTATTTCTCTTGTTATATTTTAATCCATTTTCTTCCTTTATTTCTCTTTCCTTCACTAATTTTAGTTTACAAAACAAATAATCAAAACCCCCATTGGGTACTTAGACAGACTATTAATTAGCGAATAGAATTTCTTTAGTCTCCCTGTGGATACGATCCCTACTTCCTTTACTGCGTGCTTTAGATTAGGCCTGTTCCTTTGATATTGAAACTTGTTCTCTTCTTTCTAATTCCTTTTTAATTATTTATTTTCCTTTGTTATGTGTTTTGTGTTCTTGTTCTTTCTTCTTTTCTCATTAGATTAAATTGTTAATCGTAATTCATCCTCTTTTATCTTGTTAATTCAATCCTATTTCTTATAATTAATTTCGTTAGATCTATTATGCATAGCTAATTCTTCTATGCTAGGATTTAGGAAAACTACGGTTATGGGATGATTTATTGTTAGGTTATTAGTTAAATCATAATTATTGGTTTGTTTTGCTAATCGTTGCATTAATTGTTAGTAAATTGGTTAAATGCATGTGACTGATCTACTAGTTTGTTAAACCTTGACATAGATCGTATGATATGGAAAAGTTAGAGACTTGCAACGAACAATAGAATGCCCTAATCGAGTTACTTTGGCTCTACATCCCTATCCTGAAATAATAAATTGAGTTCTAGAGCGAAAGCTAAATTAGTAATTCTTGGGTGAATAGTAGACCGAAAGGAACTATCCCTTACCATTCAGACAATGTTTATGTTAACCTTTTAGTTCTATCATTGACCGTCGTTGACCGTCGTTGACCGTGATAACCCGATATCCTAGCTATTTCTCTTGTTATATTTTAATCCATTTTCTTCATTTATTTCTCTTTCCTTCACTAATTTTAGTTTACAAAACAAATAATCAAAACCCCCATTGGTTACTTAGACAGACTATTAATTAGCGAATATAATTTCTTTAGTCTCCATGTGGATACGATCCCGACTTCCTTTACTGCATTAGTTTAGGCTTGTTGGTTATCTTTGATAGGTGTGCGATTTAGCCTGTCAAATTTTGGCGCCGTTGCCGGGGAGACGGTGATAAATTATTTGTTTAATTTTTGTTTGTTCCCTTTAGTGTTTGTTTATGCCCAGGTGTCCCAGGTCCGAGCTCGTACCATTCGACCCCGAACCGGAAAAGACTCTTCGTGCTAGACGAAACTTTTTGAAAGAAATACATCAAGCTGTAGACTTGATTACGCTTCATATTGTTTACGCGGATTTTGTAGCAGAAACACAGTCCTTTGTAGAGGATACTTCTACTTCTGCTGTCACTACTGCAATCATGCCTAATATAGCCAACCACTCTGAGCCTATTCTTGCCTCTAATCCTAAGGGATTCTCCCTTCCGACAGAAAACAATGGTACTTTTGATATTCGCCCTTCCTATGTTCATTTTGTGGAGCGAAATCATTACGGAGGTGGAGGAAGTGAAGACCCTGGTCAGCACATGGAAACCTTTACATATTATTTTTCTACTATCCCGCTTACTGCTAGAGTGACCGCTGATAAGGTGAAAGAAGTATTACTTCCTTTCTCTCTAAGGGATAATGCTCGTGAGTGGTATCGATATTTGGACAAAGAACAAGCAGGAATTACTAACTGGAATACACTTGCTTTAGCCTTCTACAAGAGATTCTTCCCTTCTTAGCTTACGAATGCTTTAAGAGGGCAGATTACAAGCTTCAAACAAGTGGCAAGTGAAAATATGAATGAAGCCTGGACTCGTTTCAAGCGGCTTGTTCGCTCTGTTCCTCACCATGGATTTCAGCAAATGTTCCTTTGTAACCAATTCTACAATGGGGTTTTTGATGAACCTCGGGCTGTTCTTGATTCCGCTACCAATGGGAGATTCCAGCAGAATATTGATGATGATAAGGGTTGGAATATTATTGAAGAAATGGCTAGACATACAGTGGAATATGGGAATAAAAGGGGAAGTGTACGCAAGGGTAGTGGTGAACCTAGTGCGGTTGTCGCTCAATTGGAAGCTATGAACGCTAGATTTTATAGGTTGGAGATAAGTCAGGTTTCGGGGGGACAACAGACAGTTAATGCTATAGTGCAACAAACATTTACTTGTGAGAGATGTGGGGATGAGGGGCATTCTGCAGCTAATTGTATGACGGAGAAAGAGCAATTGCTTGCTTTCCAACAATACAAGCAAAGCGGTCGGTTTTTCAACTTCAATAATGAAAGAACTAAGGAACGCCCTAATTTCACGTGGAAGAGTCAGAACGTTTTGAACCCCACCGAAAAACAACAATAACAAATGCAATAAGTATATACCCCACCGCATCGCAGCCAACAACAACAAGGTGGTTTCCTTCACCGAAAGGCGCCATCTTTTCCTCCTCCGACTCAACAACCACCTATTGTACCAACTGAAACTGCAGAACTTTAGTCCATGTTTCAGTAATTCATGGTACAATACGAAAAGAACGAGCAAGCTAAAGATGCTTCAATCAACTTGCTTGAGACACAAATGGCACAAATAACATCTAAGCAAGCTACAAGGCAACCAAATACGTTGCCGTCACAGCCAGATAAGCAACATGATGTAAATCCTAGACCTCTAATTAGACTCCTCTAATTAATTCATTAAATTACATTAACTTAATGATATAGGATCTAGTTATTATGCATGCAAATATAAAAGCATAAAAGAAAAGATAAGACGAAAACATCCTTACATTGGGAATTTTCGGTTCAATATGGGCACAATAAGAACTCCTTCTTATTGTTCTTGAGCATGGAATTAATGGATGATCCTCCATAAACCAACCTCCAAAGTAGAAGGTCTCCTTCTTGTTGCACCCAAGAATCAACCCAAATAATCTTAACTTATTATTAACTAGATAATAAGTAAGACATTATACTACTAATATTATTGTATTACTACTCTAGTAATACTAAGAGAATATTAGTATTTTTGAGAGTTGTAGAGAGAAGAGGTTTTAGTGAGAAGAAGCAAAATAAGCATGAATGAACAACTAGTGAAATGAACAACCAAAATGCTCTTATATAGAGCACATGGCCGGTCATAGCACTCAACATAGCCCTTATTTTTGCTCAAAATAATCACATGCATAATGGTAGTGTGTAAGGGTGGTTATGATGATTAAAGTATGGAAGATATGTCACTATCATATAGTTGATTGTGTGTTAAGAAAAGAATAACTCACATGATCCTTCCATGTGCACAAATCCGGTCCATTATGCCATATAATGGTCCATTTTGATTTTTGATATTTGTCCCACAAATACTTATTAATCATATGTTTAATTATCTAGTATAATCAAGTGTTAATTTGATCATAAAACAATTATATGACTAAAAAAATAAACAATATACACTTAACTTTTAAGTGATATTTTACCATTATATCAATATATAATGGGTCCCACAATGCCCAGTTAATTTATTTTACAACTCTTTGTAAATATAATTAACTAATTACCTCTACCTCAAAATATATGCATAACCTCAACTAATTTAATGAATTAATGATTAATCTCTAAATTAAATCTTGTTTAATCGTATTAAAATAAGACGTAAAATATATTCATTCAGTTATCGTATAATTGATTAATAAACTTAAGTGGAATGAGTTCCTAACTCAATTTCCAATAAATAACTCTCGTACATATCAAATATATGTAATGCCTTAATTAAACTGTATCATATACAAATAATTAGTATTCTATTTGGGTCTCATCCTATAGGTGTGACCTAAAGAGATCAGTTTATCACCGCCTTCATACGACAATAACGTCAAACTCTAGTCAGCTGAGCGCTACCGATTTACGTTAAACAACCGACGTGGAGTAGCAAAATATACTAATCATGCCACGTATATTCCAAATGAGATTTATTATATAAATGCACTATTGTAGAGGACACTTACTCCAACAATCTCCCACTTGTCCGTTACAAGTTGTTCATGTAGCAACACTATTGCGGAGGATTCCTCATCCTACATTTTCTCCCACTTGTCTCGACAAGTTGTGTGCTACCGAATCTCTTGTCTCCTTTGTGTCACATCCTCCCACTCATCGCAAGGTGTCTTACAGGTCGCACTTGCAATTGAAAATTATAGATAGAGTGGTTTTCTCGATCTGGGAGAGTAACTGTCTGACCGGAAAATCTACCAGAGATCTCTTCCGAGCGTGGCCACGCATTTCCAGTTACTACTCCTCGAGCGGCCCGAAGATGTTAATACCCAACGTGGGCGGACAATTCCTGTTGACCCATCTTACACTGTATGATTGTAACAACCCGAAAAGTACCCTATTTTTCTAGTGAAAATATTTTACGGATACTTTTCAGCAAACTTAAGTTTTAAAATAGAATTTATTGTTTCGAGTCGTATTTGGAAATTCCGAGTTCGTATTTGGAATTGCTGGGAGATTTCATGAGAATCCCGTTTTTAAGTCATCTTTGACTTTTCTTGACTTTTAAGTCGCCTTTGACTTTTCTTGACTTTTTAAGTCGTCATTGACTTTTCTTGACTTTTAAGTCGTCATTTACTTTTCTTGACTTTTAAGTCATCTTTGACTTTTCTTGACTTTTAAGTCGACTTTGACTTTCGTTGACTTTTCCCGACTCACCTCGTAAAATTAAAGACCGAAATTTTATTTTGAAAAATAA
>JAIUZE010020511.1:0-12338 GCA_022085475.1 Heliosperma pusillum
TATGCACTCTTAAAAGTCAAGAAAAGTCGATGACGACTTTTAAAAAGACAAGGAAAGTCAAAGACGACTTGAAAAGTCAAGAAAAGTCAAAGATAACTAAAAACGGTCTTTTCATGAAATCCCTCAGAAATTCCAAATACGAACGCGGAATTTCAAAATAAGACTCAGAACAAAAATTTTTATTTTAAAAACTTAAGTTCTACTGAAAAGTGTTAGTAAATATTTTTCCTAGAAAAATTGGGCACTTTTCGGGTTGTTACACTAGCATCGTGTACATGGCAAGTATGATTAAAAGGCATCCACGGGATCACATTTCCCTGAACTCATACGCGATGCTTACATTTCGCCTATGTAGACACATTTCCTCCTGGTAGGAACGATAAGGCTCCTAATCTAAACCTGGCCAGATTCTCGGAATCACATTTTCCGATTCGATATGCGATGCGATCACGTTTCGCATCCAAGACTCGGTCAATCATAGACGCCGAGTACCCACATTCTCGGTAGATCAATTCACGAAAGAGGCGGAAAAGAGCTCAAGCCTCATAACAAGCGGTACGCTACATGCAAATAACACCACCTCGCAAGTACAACATTTGACGGCCGGGTCGATCAACGCATAGCGTTCAACTCCCAACAACGTCGTCGTATGCCCACTAACACATGCATTTAAGCAGTAGGATACCTCTCCGTTCCGACATTCCAGCCTTACGAACGGAAAGGTAGCCAAGGGAATGAGAATACAAAGCACAATACAAAATAGTGCTCAAACCGACTCATTTGTAAAAACCGACTCAAAGTGGGAACATATCGAAAACCGTCACAAAACATGTGATACATGCGAAAGAGATATCATATATCCAAAATATGAATATTATAAGACATTACGTAAAATTATACGGTAAACGGATCATGCGAACTAGTATAAATTACGAGTTTTATAAGTTAAAGAAAAACAACACAGCCGTGTTCCAGGCCGGGCAGGAGACCGGTGGCCGGTGGGTCGGCTCAGAACACAAGGCAAAACCCAAAAACAGAGAAATGAGGTCTGGGCCGGTCAGTCGACCGGCGGCCGGTAGACCGGCACAGAGCACAACACCAAAAATCCAACATCACTTACTGATGTATTCCAGGCCGGGGTGGAGGGAGGCAAAAGTTGAGCTTTCTTAAAGAGGAAGAAAAGTTATGTTTGATTTGTGTTGAATGAAATATTAGGTTAAGGGAGGGAGTAGTGTGAGTTATGAAGGAAAAAGTCAAAGACGGTTTCCAAAGTCAAGAAAGTCAAACTCGACTCAAAATTCAAGAAAAGTCAAACTCGCCTTAAGACGAGATTTTCATGGAATCTCGCAGAAATTCCAAATACGAACTCGGAAATTCTAAATTCGACTCGTAACATAAAAATCTTAATTAAAACATAAATGTACTGAAAAGATTTCGTAAAATATTTCTATTAGAAAAATAGGGTACATTTCCGGGTGTTACAATCACCCCTCCTTTTAAAAAGTTTCGTCCTCGAAACTTGAGAATAGAAAATAAAAGTATCAAGGACACGAATCGGTTTTCAAAATTAATACGAAAACATTTATAAGGGAAAAATATTTATGAAACGAAGTTCATCTAGAAAACGGTTTAAAGAAGAATTTTCATAAGTGTGAAACTTTACTTACGGATCTCAAGAATGCTCGTCACGAACGAGAACTCTAATTATCCAAACCAATCTTTGTCGAAATAGTGAAGTCGAAATTCAAAACAACGTTAGTAAGTGCAGGACTAGTTATCAGACGTCTCCAATAACAAGTGCAAACATCCAACCAAACGCAAAATCCAAATATAAAAGCAAAAGAAATCCATTTTCTCCAAAAAGAGGGTACACAAACCATTTTTAAACTTCTTTGAAACGTTAAATTAGAAATATAATATGGAAATTTGAAAGTTTTATCAAAGATAAAATCAAATAACAAGACATTACACGTACATAGAGCGACTCGAACTTAAAGTTCACAAATCACGATAACAAAATATATACAAAACACGCACAAACGAAACAAATCGAACTCTTAGGGATATGAAGAATCACGACGAAGTCGGCACGAAGATCTACAAGAACTCGATAGCACTAACTCTACTGATACTCTAATCCTCAAGAGGATGTAATTTACCCAAGTTACACCTCAACATTTTCAATCATTAGACTTCTACTGAAACATTCCATAATCACGAAACTTCGAGTAACAAATCCCAATTATTCGAATCCAATTAGAATCTACTAAGGTCCATCGGCACGGTAGACTCCACGACTAACAATCCACAAGGTAAAGAGACTTACCATGAAATCCTTTAATCCAATTTACTTCAAACTCATTATCCTAAATTTATAAAGAACTTTCTCATCCTCGAAAGTCAAAACACAAACCACGCAACAAAACATAATCATCTAGGATCCAACTAGCCTCATCCAAAGTCTCACGACAAGGGAAAATTCACAATCCATTATCGGTTATAAGAATTCTTTAATAAACCAACATCCTTAATTCGATCATTACTACGCCTGAAACCTCAAATATAAATAGCCACATTAGCAAACTACGGAGGTTACGAATCCTCAAGATAATGGGTTCACCATTCTATCTCTATATTCCATAACAACTGAGCACTCACTATCCAAAGCTTGCTACGAATATTTCTCAATCTCAAACTATGATTCCTTAAGAATAAAAGAGAATTACTAACTCCAAACCACAAATGATCAATCACTTGGCAATCAGACAACCATTCAAATCATATCGTTCATCTAAAACTCAATATGAATCGATTTTCATTTACGACAAAACTCCTCAAACTTTGGGTACCGGGTCAATTTCCCTAAAGCAAAGTCTCTTTTAGAATCCACCAATTAGAGACATCAAATTCCCAAATGATATCCCAAGCAACCGTTATAATACCCAACATCAACAAACTATTATCATGATCAACTCAATTCTCAAAACAACACTAGAATACCAAGCTCCAAATCTAAAACCACTAAGAGAGGATACATTATCAATATTAGGATTCATCCTAGAGTTTAAGTCCTATTTTCCATGATCAAAAGCAACATGAAATTTGCTAAATCCAAAGACCCATATTCTAGCTAAAGAATCCCAAAATTCATTACACTTATTCTCTAAGCTTTAGAAACGGAGTATCCAATCCACTAGAGAAAAGATGAAGGAGCAACGAGATAGGAAACGATAAGGAATCTCAAGGAGAACAGGAGAATAATTAAGCACCGAGATTCCAAGAGAGTAAGGCGCTTGAAATAACGAGGTTCAAAGAGACAAAGCAGATAGTAGAGTTATGAAGATATCTGAGTAAGAAAGAAAGTACGAGCTTGTAATTTCTTAAAGATCAATCTTGACAAAAACATTCAAGAATGGAAATGGAAAGGAATGATGGCACGAGTAATGGTTTAAGGTTTAATCCACAAAGTTTCTCCTTTCAGACTTAGGGTGATAGTAAAGCAACTCATCCCAAACAAAGGTCGCTTACAAGGGACCATCGTACCACGTACAATCATCAAAGTAAGGTACACCTAGATTTGTTAAATCGACTCCAACCCAATTCATCCATCCTTTCATATCACACGGATTCCCAATTGCGGAATTGCAACTCAAGTATAGTAACATTCTCTCAACTCCATAAATTGACACATTCCCAAAGGTTTCAAAAACCGAAGAACCAATAAGGAAATCTCCATACTAATCCTTTTCACTCCTACGGCCACATGGTAGAACACCGAACAAAACGTCATTATCAACATCATATAGCCGACGAGTTCATTATTAACAAAGTACAACCTCAAGTCAAACATCATCATTAACGTCCCAAGGTATTTCCATCATAGCTCACATCATCGAATCTCGCTCATATCTATAATCCTCAAGTAAAATGGTTCAACTTACAACGAAACCTTACTACTCCAAACGAGTCTCCGATACCATAAGATAAGATCATATCTTTAAATCCAAGAAATATAGCCAAATGCTTTTCCACCAAGCCTATATTCACAAACACACAATAGGAAACCACAAGACGTCACTTAACCTCAAAAGTATTTCGCACCTCAAGATATCATTCTAAACTTCTTATTTACACCAAATAAACATATCATAAGCATGGTCTTTAAAACAATACAAAACTTCTAAGTCCAAAAGACTACACTACTAATGGGTTAAGAAGTCCCAGCCAACTCATTCAACCTTACACCATCCAATACCATGAACTATCTACACATTAGTCATGGCAAGCATCAAGCATTAAAATCATTAGACATACCTTACCACACTTTCCTCAAGGATACCAACTCTCACCACCATAGGGTGAAATTAGATATATACCATTTTCCTCAAATCACAAGTTCATTCTAACAAACACTAATAGTCCACAAAGTCTAGAATTCTTCCGATCAAGAACAATATGCCACAAACAAAAAGGGTAGGGTGACCACAAAAGGTCACATAAGGAAGTTAATGGTACAAATTGATAAAGAAGAGGAAGGTAACAAGAGTAGTTTTACAAGAGGCAAACAAGTTGGAAAAGAAAGAAGCACCTAGATAGAAGGAAGAGAGCATAATACAATAAGGACGAGAGAATTCAAACATGAGGAAGAAATACAATTCAATTAGGCTAGCCAATATTCAAATCTTCCGTAGAGGATACTTCTTCTAGGTAACACAATGATCCACCCTAACACGGTAGATACAAACAAACATAACATCACTCATCACAATCAACAAACAAGTTAGAACCTAACAAACATCAAGTACACCAAGACTACCAAGTAAAGTCCTTAATTTCTACCCATCTCTCATTTATTATTTCAAGGTCAAGTAGTTTAAGTTTTAGGGTTCACGTGTGTGCGTCGGAGCGTTTAAGCTCTGATTACCAACTGTGGCCAACCCTACGCGAAGGCGGAAGGAAATTAAAACATACAAAGCAGTGAATTACCTTATAGCGGAAAATAGGTGTTTTAAAAACTTTATTACATGCAAGTTAAATAAAACGAGGAAGGTGTCTCAAAATATTACAAACTAGTGCCGGAAAAAATTAACAAAGAGACGGAGTCTCTCAAAATGTTAACAAAGTAAAAGTGTTTAGCAGATAAGCTAAAATCGTCTAGAGGTGAAACTTCCAGGGACACGCCCGCTAGCTCACACCCGAACCCAAAATATCATAGCAAAAAGCCAACCAAATCAAGCAACCTGTTCATCCATGAAAAACATGAACGCCACAGTCAGTGGGGAGTAACTCCGGGTTCTCCCAGCCATATCACCTTTAACGTACATATAAGGAAATACAAAAGTAGAGCATGCATATATAGATATACATGTGAGTTACGATAAGAATAGATAGGCAATCCAATATATAATGATAAGAGCATATGAGATACAAATCCGAACCCATCATGTTATTCAAAGACTCGGGGAAGACACTCTTAGGCAATCGAATACGCTCACTAGGGCTTGCATCTCACCGTTAGCGGTATAAGATTGATAAGATTGAGGCTCGACAGACAAACCACGTCAAGTCATGCGATGATCACAATAAATACAACATATTATCATCCATTCACGAACCAAGACCTTGACGGTGTCCAATCATGCAATGACCATGAATAATATCATGAAATCACGCATTAAAAGAACGACACAAGACGACATCTCTCACGGTAAATGAAACGCACTAGCATCGTGTACATGACAAGTATGATTAAAAGGCATCCACGGGATAAAACATTTCCCTGAAAGCATACACGATAAAACATTTCGCGTATGTAGACTAATTTCCTCCTGGTAGCACGACGATAATAAATATCCGGTCATAGTCTAAACCTGGCCAGGATCTCGGAATAAACGTGTTCCGATTCGACATGCGATAAAACGTTTCGCATCCAAGACTCGGGCTTATAATAATAAATGCCGAGTACCCCAAATTCGGTAGATCAATTCACGAAAGAGGCGGAAAAGAGCTCAAGCCTCATAACAAGCGGTACGCTACATGCAAATAACACCACCGCGCAAGTATACAACATTTGACGGCCGGGTCGAACAACGCATAGCGTTCAACTCCCAACAACGTCGTCATATGCCCACTACACATGCATTTAAGCAGTAGGATACCTCTTCGTTCCGACATTCCAGCCTTACGAACGGGAAGGTAGCCAAGGGAATGAGAATACATAGCACAATACAAAATAGTGCTCAAACCGACTCATTTGTAAAAACCGACTCAAAGTGGGAACATATCGAAAACCGTCACAAAACATGTGATACATGCGAAAGAGATAACGTATAACCAAAACATGAATATTATAAGACATTACGAAAAATTATACGACAAACGGATCATGCGAACTATTATAAATTACGAGTTTTAGAAGTTAAAGGAAAAATATACAGCCGTGTTCCAGGCCGGGCAGGAGACCGGCGGCCGGTGGGCCGGCTCAGAACACAGGCAAAATCCCAAAAACAGAGGAAAGGGGTCTGGGCCGGTCAGTCGACCGGCGGCCGGTAGACCGGCACAGAGCACAACACCAAAAATCCAACTTCACTTACTGATGTATTCCAGGCCGGGGTGGAGGGAGGCGGCCGGTACCCCGGCTCGGAGCACAACACTAACAATCACAAAAATCACAAGTTTGGAAACTATCAAAACAAGGGTCTACTTCAAACGGTCATAACTAGAGTTCTAGATATGGGAATGCAGAAATTCTAAGTCGAGGTGATAGCTTATCCTCTTACGGTTCCAACGAGTGGTCACAAGCCCAAAAAAAGCAAGTAACGAAGGAGTTATGATCATTCTACGAAAAAGGGTCGGTGCAGGAAATTCCTAGCCGGGCACTAGACCGGCTGCCGGTCCTTCGGCCAGGAACCCCATTCTACCCGAGAACCACCAACACCATTCCTATCATTTTCAATTCTCCTAATTCACTTCTAATAATTATCAACAATCCATATTCATCATCAACAATCATCAAATAACAACAATCATAAATCATAACATGATTCCTAAGCTTCTAATCATATTCCAAATACGATTTCTAACATATAAAGCATGCAAACCACGTAAATGATACCGAGTAACCCTTCACCGTTACCTTTACGCGTCTTTAATCGATTACTAAACCTTCCTAGTAGTCTCCACCTACAAATAGGTAATAAAAGATGAATAAAATTCATCTTGAGACAGACGGATAATTTAAAAAGCGAGAAAGACGGTAATTTTATTACCAATACGGATAGAGGAAGCTAAGAGGGGAAGAATAAGATGAACTTACGTGAATTCTATCGAGTAACGAATGAACTATGATGAATCAAAGATCGGAAAATGGATGGAGGCAAGGGTTTGATTTTTCTTAAAGAGGAAGGAAGGTTTGGTTTGTGTTTGTGTAGGAAAATAGGTTTAAGGAGTAGTGTGAGTATATATAAAGGGTGAGTCGGAAAAGTCAACGAAAATCAAAGACGGCTTAAAAGTCAAGAAAATTCAAAGACGACTTAAAATTCAAGAAAAGTCAAAGACGACTTAAAATTCAAGAAAAGTCAAAGACGACTTAAAATTCAAGAAAAGTCAAACCGCTCAAAGAAGAAAAGTCAAACTGCGACTTAAACGGATTTTCATGAATCTCGCAGAAATTCCAAATACGAACTCGGAAATTCTAAATTCGACTCGAAACTTAAAATTCTAAATTAAAACTTAAATTTGCTGAAAAGCTTTCGTAAAATATTTCTACTAGAAAAATAGGGTACATTTCCGGGTGTTACAATCACCCCTCCTTTTAAAAAGTTTCGTCCTCGAAACTTGAGAGTAGAAAACAAAAGTATCAAGGACAAGATTCGGTTTTCAAAATTAATACGAAAACTCTTATAAGGGGAAAATTTATGAAACGAGGTTCATCTAGAAAACGGTTTAAAGAAGAATTTTCATAAGTGTGAAACTTTACTTACGGATCTCAAGAATGCTCGTCGCGAACGAGAACTCTAATTATCCAAATCAAATTAAAGTCGAAATAGTGAAATCGAAATTCAAAACAAACGTTAGTAAGTGCAGGACTAGTCACCAGACGTCTCCAATAACAAGTCCAAACATCCAACCAAACGCAAAATCCAAATATAAAAGCGAAAGAAATCTATTTTCTCCAAAAAGATGGTACAAAATCCATCTTTAGACTTCTTCGAAAAGTTAAATTAGAAATACAATATGATAATTTGAAGGTTTTCTCAAAGATAAAATCAAATAACAAGACATTACACGTACATAGAGCGACTCAACATAAAGTTCACAAATCACGATAACAAAATATATACAAAACACGCACAAACGAAACAAATCGAACTTTTAGGGATAAAAAGATGACAATAAAATCGGCAGGCAGATCTACAAGAATTCGATAGTTCTAACTCTACTGATAAACTAGATCCTCAAGAGAAGGCAATTTACCCAATTTGCAACTCATCATTTTCAATCATCAGAATTCCTACAAAAATATTCCATAATCACGAAACTTCGAGTAACCAATCCCAATTATTCGAATCCAATTAGAATCTACTAAGGTCCATCGGCACGGTAGACTCCACGACTAACAATCCACAAGGTAAAGAGACTTACCATGAAATCCTTTAATCCAATTTACTTCAAACTCATTATCCTAAATTTACAAAGAACTTTCTCATCCTCGAAAGTCAAAACACAAACCACGCAACAAAACATAATCATCTAGGATCCAACTAGCCTCATCCAAAGTCTCACGACAAGGGAAAATTCACAATCCATTATCGGTTATAAGAATTCTTTAATAAACCAACATCCTTAATTCGATCATTACTACGCCTGAAACCTCAAATATAAATAGCCACATTAGCAAACTACGGAGGTTACTAATCCTCAAGATAATGGGTTCACCATTCTATCTCTATATCCATAACAACCGAGCATTCATTATCCAAAGCTTGCAACGAACATTTCTCAATTTCAAACTATGATTCCTTAAGAATAAAAGAGAATTACTAATCCCAAACCGCAAATGACCAATCACTTGGAAATCAAACAACCATTCAAATCATCTATTTCATCTAAAACTCAAAATGAATCGATTTTCATTGATGACAAAACTCCTCAAACTTTGGGTACCAACTCAATTACCCTAAAGCAAAGTCTCTTTTAGAATCCACCAATTAGAGACATCCAATTCCCAAATGATATACCAAGCAACCGTTATAATACCCAACAACAACGAACTATTATCATGATCAACTAAATTCTCAAAATAATACTAGAATACCAAGCTCCAAATCTAAAACCACTAAGAGAGGATACATTATCACTATTAGGATTCATCCTAGAGTTTAAGTCCTATTTTCCATGATCAAAAGCAACATGAAATTTGCTAAATCCAAAGACACATATTCTAGCTAAAGAATCCCAAAATTCATTACACTTATTCTCTAAGCTTTAGAAACGGAGTATCCCATCCACTAGAGAAAAGATGAAGGAGCAACGAGATAGGAAACGATAAGGAATCTCAAGGAGAACACGAGAATAATTCAAGCACGAGATTACAAGAGAGGAGCGCTGAAAATAACGAGGTCAAGAAAGAGACAAAGCCGATAGTAGAGTTATGAAGATATCTGAGTAAGAAAGAAAGTACGAGCTTGTAATTTCTTAAAGATCAATCTTGACAAAAACATTCAAGAATGGAAATGGAAAGGAATGATGGCACGAGTAATGGTTTAAGGTTAAATCCACAAAGTTTCTCCTTTCAGACTTACGGTGATAGTAAAGCAACTCATCCCAAACAAAGGTCTCTTACAAGGGACCATCGTACCACGTACAATCATCAAAGTAAGGTACACCTAGATTTGTTAAATCGACTCCAACCCAATCCATCCATCCTTTCATATCACACGGATTCCCAATTGCGGAATTGCAACTCAAGCATAGTAACATTCTCTCAACTCCATAATTTGACACATTCCCAAAGGTTTCAAAAACCGAAGAACCAATAAGGAAATCTCCATACTAATCCTTTTCACTCCTACGGCCACATGGTAGAACACCGAACAAAACGTCATTATCAACATCATATAGCCCACGAGTTCATTATTAACAAAGTACAACCTCAAGTCAAACATCATCATTAACGTCCCAAGGTATTTCCATCATAGCTCACATCATCGAATCTCGCTCATATCTATAATCCTCAAGTAATATGGTTCAACTTACAACGAAACCTTACTACTCCAAACGAGTCTCCGATACCATAAGATAAGATCATATCTTTAAATCCAAGAAATATAGCCAAATGCTTTTCCACCAAGCCTATATTCACAAACACACAATAGGAAACCACAAGACGTCACTTAACCTCAAAAGTATTTCGCACCTCAAGATATCATTCTAAACTTCTTATTTACACCAAATAAACATATCATAAGCATGGTCTTTAAAACAATACAAAACTTCTAAGTCCAAAAGACTACACTACTAATGGGTTAAGAAGTCCCAGCCAACTCATTCAACCTTACACCATCAAATACCATGAACTATCTACACATTAGTCATGGCAAGCATCAAGCATTAAAATCATTAGACATACCTTACCACACTTTCCTCAAGGATACCAACTCTCACCACCATAGGGTGAAATTAGATATATACCATTTTCCTCAAATCACAAGTTCATTCTAACAAACACTAATAGTCCACAAAGTCTAGAATTCTTCCGATCAAGAACAATATGCCACAAACAAAAAGGGTAGGGTGACCACAAAAGGTCACATAAGGAAGTTAATGGTACAAATTGATAAAGAAGAGGAAGGTAACAAGAGTAGTTTTACAAGAGGCAAACAAGTTGGAAAAGAAAGAAGCACCTAGATAGAAGGAAGAGAGCATAATACAATAAGGACGAGAGAATTCAAACATGAGGAAGAAATACAATTCAATTAGGCTAGCCAATATTCAAATCTTCCGTAGAGGATACTTCTTCTAGGTAACACAATGATCCACCCTAACACGGTAGATACAAACAAACATAACATCACTCATCACAATCAACAAACAAGTTAGAACCTAACAAACATCAAGTACACCAAGACTACCAAGTAAAGTCCTTAATTTCTACCCATCTCTCATTTATTATTTCAAGGTCAAGTAGTTTAAGTTTAGGGTTCACGTGTGTGCGTCGGGAGCGTTTAAGCTCTGATACCAACTGTGACAACCCTCGCGAATGCGGAAATAATAAACAAACAAGCATGTGAATTATATTGCGGAAATAGGTAGTTTTTAAAAACTTTTATACATGCAAGTTAATAAAACGAGGAGTGTCAAAATATTACAACTAAGTGCGGAAAAATAACAAAGAGACGGAGTCTCTCAAAATGTTAACAAAGAACAAGTGTTTAGCAAATAAGCTAAAATCGTCTAGAGGTTAATCTTCCAGGGACAACGCACGCTAGCTCACACCCGAACCCCAAAACATCATATCCAAAAAGGCATCCAAGCAAGCAACCTGTTCATTCATGAAAAACATGAACGCCACAGTCAGTAGGGAGTAACTCCGGGTTCTCCCAGCCATATCACCTTAAACGTACATATAAGGAAATACAAAGTAAAATCATGCATATACAGATATACATGTGAGTTACGATAAGAATAGATAGGCAATACGATAAATAATGATAAGAGCATATGGAATACAAATCCGAATCCATCATGAGATTCAAGACTCGGGAAAGGACCACTCTTAGGGCCATCGAATAAGCTACACTAGGGCTTACATCTCACCAGCTAGCGGTTTATAAGTTTGATAAGATTGAGACATCAGACAAACAAACCATGCCAAGTCACAATGATTCAATCATATAATCAATTCATGTAATCATACCAAATATTGAACAACATCCTATCACGTAATGAAAACGCCTAGCAAGTGTACAAATAGCAAGACAAGCCAATGGAAAGTCCACAAGGATAAGACGTTTCACTGAACCGTATACGATAAGACGTTTCGTATACTCATGACCTAGACAAACAAATTCACGGGATAAGACGTTTCCCGGAATCATGTACGATAAGACGTTTCGTACACACACGACTCTAATCCTCTCGGTAGGACGACGATAATAATACGGTCCTAGTCTAAACCTGGCCAGACTCTCGGAATAAGACGTGTTCCGATTCGACATGTGGTAAGACGTTCCACATCCAAGACACGGACTTACAATAAATATGCCGAGTACCCCAAATTCGGTAGATCAATTCACGAAAGAGGCGGAAAGAGATCTATAGTCAAAGTCAAGCTAGTA
>JAIUZE010020512.1:0-10278 GCA_022085475.1 Heliosperma pusillum
TTCGACATGCGATAAACGTTTCGCATCCAAAACTCGGTCTTACAAAGAAAACGCCAAGTACCCCAAATTCGGTAGATCAATTCACGAAAGAGGCGGAAAAGAGCTCAAGCCTCATAACAAGCGGTACGCTACATGCAAATAACACCACCTCGCAAGTACACAACATTTGACGGCCGGGTCGATCAACGCATAGCGTTCAACTCCCAACAACGTAGTCGTATGCCCACTAACACATGCATTTAAGCAGTAGGATACCTCCCCGTTCCGGCATTCCAGCCTTACGAACGTGGAGGTAGCCAAGGGAATGAGAGTACAAAGCACAAGACAAAATAGTGCTCAAACCGTATCATTTGTAAAAACGACTCAAAGTAGGACATACCACAAACCGTCACAAAACATGTGAATGGGGAAATATATAAACTTAACTATGATAAAAATGAATCAATACATGATACATAAGCATTAGAACAAGTTTGTGAAGCATAACGAAAAAAAAACATAGATCACTCTCCAAAACAACAAGTTTGGAAACTAACTAAAACAAGGGTTCCTTTCAAACGCTCATAACTAGAGTTCTAGACATGAAAACACAGAAATTCCAACGCGAGGTGATAGCTTATCCTCTTATGGTTCCAACGAATGGTCACAAGCCTAAAACAAGCAAGTAACGAAGGAGATATGATCATTCTACGAAAAAGGGTCAGTGCAGTGAAACTGCACAAGTCACCCGCGAGCCTTCAACATAAATTCAATCCTATCAATTCCAATTCTCATAATCCATTTCTCATAACTATCAACAATCAATATTCATCATCAACAATCATCAAATAACAATAATCATCATCCATAACATGATTCCTAAACTTACTAATCGTATTCTAATACGATTTCTAGCATATAAGCATGTAAAACACGTAAATGATATCGAGTAACCCTTCACCGTTACCTTTACGCGTCTTTAATCGATTCTAAACGTTCCTAGTCTCCACTTACATACAATTAGATAATAAAAGATGAATATCATTCACCTTGAGAAAGACGGATAATTTAAAAAGCGAGAAAGACGGTAATTTTATTACCAATACGGATAGAGGAAGCTAAGATGTGACACCCTCAAATTTGCGGAAAGAAAAAAAATAATTTAACTAAATAAAAGATGAGAATATATAACAAAGGTGTCTTAAATAAAAAGGTTCATAACAAAAAGGAAATAATATTATACAAAAGGAATATCCAAAACGAGAGACATATCTCCCGTATAAATACAAAATAAAAGAGTGTATAATAATATACAATCCTAAAGAACCGAATATAGGTCCAAGGTAAATACTTCGCTCGCTAGCTCGTCAATGTACCCCAAGTATGCATCACAAACCTGCCAACCGCATTAAATATAAACACGGAAGCCACAGTCAGTGGGGAGTAACTCCGAGTTCTCCCAGCCACGAAATGTCGAGTTTAATAAAACATGAATAACATAAAATAAATGTATATGGAAAATACAACACTTTACATATACGATATGCTTTTCATGTTATGAAACAATTAACTAACATATAATCTATCATGTGAAAGCTATCATGTGAATCCGTTATCAATCTATAACAAGAGGTAGGGAAGCTGGTATTTTAGCTCAGAGGTTACCTTTAAAACATGGCCATGATACCCTCGACCCTAATCAACACGTAATCATGTGAATCAGTTAACAACCGGTAATCAAAACTCTATCAACCTTAGCCGGCTTGCATCTCACCTTCTAAGATTCATAGAATCATCAAACATGAAAGACCAATACGTCTACAAACAGGCATAAGTTCTTAGAACCGTCAATAGTCGACTTCTGTAACTCGAGGCTATACCAAAAGGTAGGAAAACATCCTCGTCCTAGACTGATCAGACCTAGCGACAACAGCTATTCCATTCCCCGTCTCATGACAAAACAGTACACAAGAATCTCTACTAGGCGACCCCTTAGACAGAGTTGGCTAGTACTTAAGCTGGCTCCATTCCCAAAGTGGAACTCTTAGGCAGCCATGCCCCAACTTGGAGATAAACCCCCCAGGCCGTGACACAAAAGCTATTAACCATGAACTATATACTCGTTAAAGATAGTACGGGCCTATCAATGTCATGGTCCAAGCTACTCATTTAGAATTAGAATGGTCAAGACGCCATATACTCATAATTCTCTATTGGTACTTAGTCAACACGACACCAACCATATAATCAAACAGTCACGGAAACAATTTCCTAACATGTGACTAATTGCATATAAATCACAATCAAATAACATATCGCCTCATCTCTACTAAGGCTAATTCATTAATTAAATACGATCTTACTTGAAGACAAATCCCCGACCCGAGTCCCGCGACGGGTCATCAGTCAAAACGGGGTTGACTAGATCTTAGTTTGACCAAACCCGTTTGGTCAAACCGGCTAGAAACAGAGTCTTTACCAATTAGACTTAGACAAAAATCAACATATTCATTACATGTTATTTTATTTAAACTTCTAACATGTGAATTATTAAATCTTACGAAAAACCCGCTTGACTTAAAGGATATCAAATTAAACTACGATTTCGTATTATAATTTCTAACATGTGAGAAATAATAATTTTTATGAAAAACCTTTTTAATTAAATATTTTACTTATTAACATTTCTCACTTGCTAAATATTACAAAACACGATAAAATAACAATAACTTAAAAACCGTCACAAGTCCATGGAAGGGACCCACGGACTGTTTTGGGCCGACCATAACCGGACCTGGAATGGGCCCACGGGCCTGGTTTGGGCTGTTTTGATTAAAAATTCTAAAACCGTTACTTAATATTTTCCCGCATGCTTAACATATTTAAAACCCGTCAAAACAACAACAAAACAATCAAGTATCGACACAAAGCCCATGACCCATACACGGACCAATCCAGACCGGGTCTGAACCGGCCTGGACCGGCCTGAACTGGGCTGAACCGCCTGGTTTGGGTCCGGTTTTCCAGCCCCACCCGTGACCACCTTACACGGTTCTATCCACCAACAACAACAACCATTTCCAATTATTTCTAACATGATTTTTATTAACAACATCCATTTTTAAACATCCAATTCAACCATCATCATACAAAAATCATGATTATGAACAAATCATTCAAATATGTCAAGAATACTAATCATGCTAATTATTCATACAACATAATAAAATTAACTACTTATCATGTTACTACTTAAAAATCATAAGTAACAGACAATATATAAACTCAATCCAAAGAGGAAACGCCAAAACAAAGATATGGGACATTTAATTCGTTCGAGTAATCTATCGTTATCTTAGCTAGCAAAATCAATTAGCACCAAAATAAGAAGTATAAACTAAGAAACCCGTCTTCTAATCTTCCCCTAATATATACGGGTCACCAAACTCGTCTTCAAAATCTTCCCCTATAAGAAATGACAAGAAAAACAGTATTAGAATTAAAACTTGATTTTCCATAATTAAAGTGTTGAAAACGATTTTGACGGAATTGAAAATAAACCGTACTTGAAGATGGAGAGCGAAGAGGAGATTCTAGAAATATAAGTTAGGACGGATTTGAATAAGAAATGAAGGTTTTGTGACGATTTTGCTCAAGAACGACAAAGAACGACGAAGAACGACGAAGAACGATGAAGAACGATTAAAGAAAGTGTTAATTAGATCTTAACTTGATTTATTGTAAAATGAAAAGGTAGTTAGTGGGTAAGTGTGGTGAGTGAGCCGTGTACATATAGAGAAAATATGGAGTCGGGTTTTGAAATTGTTGTTACGGAATTGACTCGGGTTTTATAATTATATTACGGTAATGGATTAGATATAATTAGATATTAAGTTAATTAAACCAAATATCTAGATATTATGTTATTGTAATGAAAAGAAAGGAAAATATCTAGCCCTATTAGAGGACAAAGGAGCCGTGTGGTATGTGATAGTCGGGTCTGTTTTTTTGTAAACGATTTGCGTAATTTTCGTTGACGGATCGATAAAGTAATAAATATCTTAGATATTATTATTAGTTTAATCATATTAATTTAAAATATCTAAAGTGAGTGGAAAAAGGTGACATGGGCGTGTGACTCATGCCAAAGTCGGGTTTCGGGTTTGTTTCGGGATTTTAAGTGACTCGGGAATAGTTAAATGACGCTCGGGTTTAAATCGTAAAACCTTCTCTTTAATTCCGAATAAATTCAAAATAATTATATTAAATTATCATAAATTCAAATAAATCTTAATAAAAATAAATTAAATTTATTATTTTTTTAAATAAAATTTCGGTCTCAAATTACAGTCGATGAAAAATTAACCGAAAAGTCAAAGACGACTTAAAAGTCAAGAAAAGTCAAAGATGACTAAAAACGGGATGTTCATGAAATCTCTCAGAAATTCCAAATACGAACTCGGAATTTCAAAATACGACTCGAAACAAAAATTTCTATTTTAAAACCTTAAGTTTGCTGAAAAGTGTTAGTAAATATTTTTACTAGAAAAGTTGGGTACTTTTCGGGTTGTTACAATCACCCCTCCTTTTAAAAAGTTTCGTCCTCGAAACTTAGAAGAAGTAATGTGACATATATGTAGGTCAATTCAAAACTGTTAAGAATATACTTGTAATAAAAATATAGGGTCTTATCAATGGAACGGAAGGTTCTCGTCTATAGTTAAGAACATCAACGTCCCAAATCAAAGACTTTAAAAGATACATTTTCGCATCAACAAATGAGAAAACTAGTTATCGAACGTCTCCAATAACGAGTCTCAACACTCCCTGACGGTAAAACTACTTGAAATCATTAAAATATTTCCAAAAGTTTTTAGTTCAAAAATTTCATAGTAAAGGTAATAACTCTACTATCTATGTCTAAAATTTCTAACTACAGCTTCTAATAATCTATTTAAAAAAAAAATGATATTCGATAGAAGGAACGGAATATTCGAAAGAATAAATCGAATAGAAAGAAAGAAGAAAGAAGGAGATTTACCTCAAGTAAAGAGCTCGGGATATTTAGCTAACATTTTAGCTTCGGGTTCCCAAGTTTCTGATTCAACGTTTCCACAACGCCAAAGAATTCGAACTAAGGATACCACCTTGTTTCTGAGTTGTTTGTTAGCCCTTTCAAGTATACGAATCGGCCTTTCTTCCAAAGCCAAATTAGGTTCCAAGTCCAACACTTCCTCTTGAATAATATGACTCGGATCACTGATATACTTCTTCAATTGCGAACCATGGAACACATCATGAACTTTGCTCAAGTTCGGAGGTAATTCCAGACGATAAGCAACAGGACCAACTCTTTTAAGCACTCGAAACGGTCCAATATATTTAGGACTCAACTTCCCTTTCACTCCAAACCGTTTCACTCCCTTCATAGGTGACACTTTAAGGAATACATGGTCATCCACATCAAATTCAAGCGGTCGTCGACGAACATCGGCATAGTATTTCTGTCTATCTTGAGCGGCTTTCATTCGTTCACGAATGACTTGAACTTGATCGATCGTTTCAGTAACAATGTCGGGACTCAACATATGATCATCTTGTACTTGATCCCAACAAACAGGACTACGGCATTTCCTACCGTATAAAGCCTCGTAAGGTGACATCTTGATAGAAGCATGATAACTGTTGTTATAAGAAAATTCCACCAGAGGCAAACACTTCTCCCAAGAAGCGTGAAAGTCTAAAGCACAAGCCCGAAGAAGATCTTCCAAAGTTTGGATCGTTCTCTCGGTCTGACCATCAGTAGCGGCGTGAAAAGCTGTGCTCATCAACAATTTACTACCCATGGCTTCTTGTAAAGCCGTCCAGAATCGGGAACAGAATCTCGGATCACGATCTGAAACTATATCTTTAAGAACTCCAAGGTAGCGCACTATCTCATCCACATAGACACGAGCTAAGACATCTATCTTCCAAGTTTCTTTGATAGGCACGAATCTGGCACACTTGGTTAGACGGTCTACAATAACCCAGATGGCATTCTTTCCACTAGAAGTACTAGGTAAAGCCATCACGAAGTCCATAGAAATAGACTCCCATTTCCAAAGAGGAATTTCCAAAGGTTGTAACAAACCTCCGGGTCTTTGATGTTCGATCTTCACCTTCTGACAAGTAAGACACTTACTAACATACTCCTTTACTTCAATCTTCATCCTTGGCCACCAAAACTGTGGTCTCAAATCTTTATACATTTTGTCACCGCCAGGATGAATAGAATAAGGAGAAAGGTGAGCTTCATCAAGTATTCTCTTTCTCACCTCGGCACTTCTCGGAACATACATTCTACCATGGTAACGAAGGTAGCCATCATTATCCACCACACAATCCTTAGCTTGTTCCAGTAATATTTTTGCTCGTATGGCGATAAAAGTAGCATCCTCCGGTAAACAAGTACGAATCTCTCGATAAAAATCAGGTTCCGCAGTCAAAGCACCAAGATAATCAAATCCTTTCCCAACAAACTGTATCTTAAGCTTCTGAAATTCGGTTACTAGTTCATCGGGTAAAGTACCAAGAGCATTTAATGAATGACTAGTCTTTCTACTCAAAGCATCTGCCACAACATTTGCTTTTCCCTCATGATAAATCAATTCGGCATCATAATCCTTCACCAACTCTAACCATCTCCTCTGCCTCATGTTCAACTCTTTCTGAGTAAAAATGCACCTCAAGCTTTTATGATCGGTGTAGATTCGACAAGGAACTCCAATAAGATAATGTCTCCAAGTTTTCAATGCATGTACTACAGCTGCTAACTCAAGATCATGAGTCGGGTAGTTCACTTCATGAACCCTGAGTTGTCGAGAAGCATAAGCAATGACTGTTCTATTCTGCATCAAGACACATCCCAAACCATGCTTTGAAGCATCACAATATACATCATAATCAGCTTCATCATCTGGTAAAGTTAAAACCGGTGCGGTAGTCAATCTCTTCTTTAATTCCAAGAAGGCAATTTCACATTCATCGGTCCAAATATACTTTGCTTCCTTATTTAGCAATTGAGTCATCGGTCTTGCTAATTTAGAGAAATCTTTCACAAATCGACGATAATAACCCGCTAAACCAAGGAAACTCCGAATCTCGGACACATTTTTCGGACTCTTCCATTCTACCACGGCCTCAATTTTAGCTGGATCGACCATAACACCGTCTTTCGAAATGACATGACCAAGGAAAGATACCTCGGGCAACCAGAATTCACATTTGGAGAACTTAGCATACCACTTTTGGCGTCGAAGAACACCCAAAATGGTTCGGAGGTGATCAGCATGTTCTTCTTTAGACTTAGAAAAGATCAAAATATCATCAATGAATACCACAACACATTTATCGAGGTACTCTCTGAAGGTACGATTCATCTGATCCATGAATATTGCTGGAGCGTTAGTCAAACCGAATGGCATCACATTGAACTCGAAATGACCATACCTCGAGCTAAAAGCAGTCTTGGGAATATCTGCTTCCCGAACAGGAATTTGATGATAACCCGATCTAAGATCAATCTTTGAAAAAGTTGAAGCACCACGTAACTGGTCAAAGAGATCATTAATACGAGGAAGAGGATATTTGTTTTTGATGGTGACACGGTTCAACTCACGATAATCAATGCACATTCGCATAGAACCGTCTTTCTTTTTGACAAAGAGCACGGGCGCACCCCAAGGAGAAGCACTAGGCCTTATGAAGCCTTTCTCAATTAAGTCATCAAGTTGCATTCTCAACTCTTTCAACTCAGAAGGCGCCATACGATAAGGAGCTTTGGCAATTGGTCCAGTTCCAGGAACTAGATCAATAGAGAATTCAACATCTCTTTCAGGAGGAATCCAGGGTATTCATCGGGAAAAAATCTGGATATCACAACAATAGGAATTATCCATTCAAAGAGGAAGGAAAGAATCAGAAAGTAGTAACGACACATAGAAATTGCTTGATGACCCTTTCTTCAAAACTTATCATTTTCATAGCTGAGATTAAACTTCACACTAGTTTGCTTTCTAACTCCTTGATAAGAAATACGAGCACCCAAAGGACTTTTAAGAATAATCTTCTGGGCACGGCATTCAAATCGAGCATGATAAGTAGATAACCAATCCATGCCCAGAATAATATCAAACTCTTCAAGAGGAAACCGAAGAAGATTAGCCGGAAAAATAGATCCATTTATCGATATTGGAATGTCCGAATGAAGATAAGAGCATGAAAATACATCTCCGGACGGTAACGATATAGGAGTAATTTCTCCGACTGAAGCTTTAAGAGGTAATTTATCGGATAATCTCATTGAAATAAAGGACAAGGAAGCTCCCGTATCAAATAAAATTAAACACGGTAATTCATAAATTGAGAACATACCCGTCACTATGTCAGGTTGAGCATCGGCCTCAGCTCGGCTCATGATAAAAATCCGCCCCTTAGGTCTCCCAGAAATAACCGGTGTAGAAGCTGTCTTCTTCTTATCAGGACATTCATTAAACCTGTGTCCCGGTTTCTGACAATTAAAGCACACAAGTGGCTTGTTGAAACAGCCAATACCCGGATGCATAGGCATCTTGCACCGAAAGCAAATACGACCCTTAAGATCGTTGTTGTTGCTCGGGAAGAATGGACGGTTACTCGGATTTGCCTGTCCACTCTGAAAGTTTCTCCTCTTGTTTGGAAAAGAGGGAGAAAAGGAAGGTCGGGAAGTAGGATATAAAGGTCTCTTGCCATAAGAAGTAGGAGCAATATAAGAAGTACGAGCCTCTTCGGCAATCTCCCGAATAGAACTCTCCGCCCATAAAGCATCATTGTAAATAGAGACGAAAGAAGTAGAACCCCTACTAATCTTTCCCTTCACCTGGGGAGAAAGCTTTCCAAAGTAAAAGAAAGCCTTGTCTTCCTCCCTCGAAATAAGTCGAGTGGCATAATGAGCCAACTCATTAAACTTGGTTGTGAACTCTTGAACCGAAAGAACCCCCTGTTTAAAATCCATAAACTCTTTCAGCTTCTGCTGCCTCAACTCATCCGGATAAAACCTCGTCTCCAATAGTTCACGGAAACGAGTCCACCCAAAATTAGGCCCCAACTTAGCAGTAGGACCAGAAAGAGTCCACCACTGATCTGCTTCCTTCACTAAAAAGTGGGAAGCAAGACGGACTTTATCCGCCTCGAGGACATCATAAAGAGAAAAGTTTTTCTCCATTTCTCGTAACCACTCTGAAAGCTTAACGGGATCCACTTCACCATCATAGGTTTTTGCTTGGCTCCTAGATAGCTGTGAAGCAACCCACGTATAACTCCCGTGTCTCTCACGGTCGGGAGGAGGAATAGGAATCGCCTGCTGATTTTGCTGATTTTGTTGGTTCTGAATAATAACGGTAAGAGCTGCTAAGATCGTGTTGTCAATTCTCGGAGGCATCTTGCAAAAGAAAACACAGATTAGTACTTATCATTTAGCAAGCACAAAGAGACTACAACATAAATCCTAATATACCCATCCTACCATTCTATCTCACAAGTTTATTATTTTATTAAGGTCAAGTTATTTATGCAAGGGTACACAAACGTGCGTCGGGAGCAAAATAGCTCTGATACCAACTGTGACACCCTCAAATTTGCGGAAAGAAAAAAATTAATTTAACTAAATAAAATATGATAATACATAACGAAGGTGTCATAAATAAAAAAAAGTTTATTACAAAACGGAAATAATATTATACAAAAGAAATATACAAGACGGGAGACATATCTCCCGTATAAATACGGAAATAAAAGAGTGTATAATAATATACAATCTAAGAACCGAATATAGGTCCAAGGTAAATACTTCGCTCTCTAGCTCGTCAATGTACCCAATGTATGCATCACAAACCTGCCAACCGCATTAAATATAAACACGGAAGCCACAGTCAGTGGGGAGTAACTCCGAGTTCTCCCAGCCACGAAATGTCGAGTTTAATAAAACATGAATAACATAAAAGCAATGTATATGGAAAATACAAAACTTAACATATACGATATGATTTTCATGTTATGAAACAAATAACTAACAGATAACCTAGCATATGAAAGCTATCATGTGAATCTGATAATAATCTATAATACGAGGTAGGGAAGCTGGTATGCTAGCTCAGAGGTTACCGTTAACATGGCCATGATACACTCAAACCCTAATCACACATAATATCATGTGAATCAGTTAACAACCGGTAATCCAAACTCTATCAACCTTAGTCGGCTTGCATCTAACCTTCTAAG
>JAIUZE010020514.1:0-15732 GCA_022085475.1 Heliosperma pusillum
GTTTTAAGTATATTTTTGGAAGGTCTGTGTAACTTCAACTCAATATTTATGAAACTCCAGGACTATTCAAAGTAACTTCAAGGTAATTTTTGTTGAGTAACTTCAAGTAAGTAGTGTCACTTCAGTTGTTGTCTGTGTTACTTTAATGCATTTAGAGTGTAACTTCAAGGAATTTCAATGAAATTTATCGGCCATTCACTGAAGCATATTTTAAGGCCATTAACTGAAACTTTAAGGCTTTATAAATGAAACTACAAAACCATTCAATGAAACTCCAATACACATAAATAAAAGTTCAAGGCCATTCAATGGTTTTTCAAGGTCAGTCAGCCGAAAAACAAATAACTTCAAGTCACGTACAACGATTCCATAACTAATAATTGGTGCAAAATAATTACTTAAACTGTCACTTCATTACACATTGTTTTCCTCCTCAGCATCTCCTTCTTCATCCTCGCCTTCTTCTTCCTCTCCTTCTTCTTCCTCTTCTGATTCTTCTTCTTCTGATTCATGATCTCCTGACACTTCCCCTTTTTCATAGTTCTCTGATGATGGGGATGGTGAGTGATATGCAAAAGGGTTCGGGCAGTTTCTCTTGTCGTGGTTGGACATTCGCTTACAATTATTACATAAGCGTTTAGGCTTTTTTGCTAAGGCAACAACCTTTGCCTTGCTCGACAACATCCTTTTACCACTACCTTTGTTTTTGCACTGTTTTGGTGGAAGAATCGTGATCTTTTCACTCACTGTACAACCAAGTATTGTCTCAATTTCTTGTTGTTTATTCGGGGGGGGGCCCATTCTGGTAGTAGTTTCCCCTTAAATTCTCGAACTAAGGTGCACAAGCTCTCAACCTCAGCCTTACCCCTTCCCCTAAGTAACCCAACGGTCTCGTGAACTTCTGACCACAAATTCGCCAGCTCAAGTAGTTCACCATCAATGACATCAATGTCATCTGTTATTGAACCACCACCGTCTAACATAGTAAAGCGCAGTGCATCTTTAGTCCATCTTTTAGCAACATAAATGATGGGAACCGTTTTGAGACCATTGGATGTAAAAATCCATATGAGATGGCGGCACAATAATCCTTTTGTTTCAAACATTTTACAGCTGCATCTTCCCTCAAGTATACCTAGCACATAATTAAATTTGTCAACACTTTAATTTACAAATACTGTAACTTCAGGACCATTATATGTAACTTCAATACTTCATTGTGTTACCTCAATACCATTGTTACTTCAATTGACAAATACTGTAACTACAATAACTAACTTTCAAATACTTTAAGACCAACGACATTTTGTGTCACTTCAATTAACAAATTCTGTAACTTCAATATCAGAGGATGACTTCAAGATAAACATTATCTAATTGTGTTACTTCAATACGTAATTGTGTTACTTCAATACGTAATTGTGTTACTTCAATACTTTATTATGTTACTTCAGTACCATTATATGTAACTTCAATACTTCATTGTGTTACTTCAATACTTCATTGTGTTACTTCAATACTTTATTATGTTACTTCAGTACCATTGTTACTTCAATTGACAAATACTGTAACTACAGAGACTAATTTTCAAATACTTTAAGACCAACGACATTTTGTGCCACTTCAATTAACAAATTCTGTAACTTCAATAACAGAGGATGACTTCAAGATATACATTGACTAATCGTGTTACTTCAATACGTTATTATGTAACTTCAATACGTTATTAGGTAATATTAAAGTTACTTTAATTAACAATACGTAATATTAAAGTAGGGTAACTTTAATGGACTCCAATGTGATTAGTGTGTTACTTAAATAACTAATTGTGTTACTTCATTGTATAACTTCAATACTATTATTATGTTACTTCAACGAATAATTGTGTAACTTCAACTTAATCCTGGGTAACTTCAAGCTAAATCTTGTGTAACTTCAATACATTTTTTTTTCATATTGTCTGTAACTTCAATGTGATTAGTGTGTAACTTCAAGAGCATTATTGGTAACTTCAAGTATATGTGTATTTAATGAACTTTGTAAATTTAAATAAATGGTAAACATTGACAAATTACCTGGGTTGCATTCAACTTCAAAATCCTTTCCTCTGAATGTATCAGTTACTGTTGTCACCTCAAGTTCACCTATCTTGGCGTACCCCCCGGTTTTACATGTATCGAAAGAGTATTTGACCTCTTCCTTAAACTCATTGAAAATCTCGTGTGTGTAGATTTTCGCTCCGTGTTTTTCTATAGCAAGATGAGTTTCTGTTTTGGGTGATGATTGTCGGTTATCGTTGTCTAACTTCTTTTGTTGGTGTCTTTGATGGTCCATAGCGCTAACAAAACGCATCCAAAACTCTACCGAAGTACCTGATTTGTGCTCAAATCTCTTAAAAAAACTATTTTCACTCTCCGATCTCTGCGTTGTTCTCATAACGCCTGCCATTTTCAAATCCCTGCAATGCGCCATCACCCACTGTTTCCTTATAGCGTACGTGTCTGAAAACCAATCTTCTGTACCAATCTCATGTTCCGCCATTATGATTTCCCATCTCTTGTCAAAATCAACTGCTTCAAGGTCGTCATCCCATACAATTTCATTCATTTTTTTAATCAAATCGCTGTAATCAGCCCTCGTGGGTCCATACTTGACCGGCACCTTGTTCATGATATGCCACATGCAAAATCGATGACGCGCTGTCTTGAACATTATTGCCACAGATTTTATAATCCCTGGATCCTGATCTGTGATGATGTACTCGGGTTCCTTTCCTCCCATAGCTTTCAAAAATTTTGTAAATACCGAGTTGAAGGATTCAAAGTCCTCCTTCGCAATCAAAGCCCCACAAAATGTTACTGACCGTTTATGGTGGTCGACACCGGTAAACGGGGTGAATAGCATCGAATATTTGTTGGTACAATAAGTTGGGTCAAAGGACACCGCATCACCAAATATAGAGTAATTCCGTTTCGCAGTAGCGTCAGCCCAAATTGCTCTACGTAGGCTTCCGTCACTGTCTATATCGTAGTCGAAAAAGAATCCCTGTCTATTTTCAGCCATGTTCTTAAAATGATCTACAAATAACTGACCGTCTCGCTCATGAATGAAGCACTTCACATCCCTGTGGAAGTTTTTGAAATCTGTTAAACTAGCCCCAATGTTCTCGAAACCATTAACGTGCTCCTTGCACATATTATAAGTCTTTGTTGCTCCAATCTTCAACTACACACAAAAAAACGTAAATTCAAATATTAACTAACTTATATCCAATAATACTGTCACTTTTAATATAGGTTGCAAACAATCTAAATCAACGAGACATTTTAAAATTAATTACTAACCCTCGAATTATAGACGATGATCTGTTTATGATAACTCGTAATTCTTCTTGACAATTTCTGAAACTCTCGATCATAGACCGAGATTAGTTCGTGATTGTGCCCCTCGGTGATTCGGTCAATACATATTACCCTTTCGTCCATAAATAACCTTATTCTGGCCTTGCACCCGACCTTAGTTATTTTAGTCCTCCTTTTGAGTGTTTCATCCACCTTGTATGATTTACTGAACCCCTCTCGGTTGCAAACCAGAAGCTTTGATTTCACTTTCCCATCACACCACTTCTTTGTTGTGTACTTCCGAACGTCAAAGCCACAAGCAAGTGCATATATTTTGTAGAAATCAACTGCTTCATCAATAGCAGAGAATTCCTGCCCGACGTACGGAGTAAATTCATCTTCTACTTTCTTACAAAACACCCATTCTCCGTCAGCAAATGAACCTGCATAAGTTGTACAAATTATGTTACTTCAATAACAACATGTGTTACTTCAATGTACAGGTAGTGAAACTTCAACACTTTAATCTTTTACTTCAACAACATGTGTTACTTCAATGTACAAGTAGTTAAACTTCAACACTTTAATCTGTTACTTCAACAACATGTATTACTTCAACAACAACATGTGTTACTTCTATGTACAAGTAGTGAAACTTCAACACTTTAATCTTTTACTTCAACAACAACATGTATTACTTCAACAACAACATGTGTTACTTCAATGTACAGGTAGTGAAACTTCAACACTTTAATCGTTTACTTCAACAACATGTGTTACTTCAATGTACAAGTAGTGAAACTTCAACACTTTCATCTGTTACTTCAACAACATGTATTACTTCAACAACAATATGTGTTACTTCAATGTACAAGTAGTGAAACTTCAACACTTTAATCTTTTACTTCAACAACATGAGTTACTTCAATGTACAAGTAGTGAAACTTCAACACTTTAATCTTTTACTTCAACAACATGTATTACTTCAACAACCATATGTATTACTTCAACAACAACATGTGTTACTTCAATGTACAGGACTTCAATGTACAACAACATGTGTCACTTCAACGTTGTTTTATTAGACTTTAATGTAAATACCTATAACTTCAAGACTTTCAAACTTTAAGGATATTTTCTGACACTTTAGTTCATGAATAGTGTAACTTCAAAATCATTTTTTAACTTTAATATCAATCAGTATAACTCGAAGCCTATTTTAATACAAACTCTAATGTGTGACTTCAACGATGTTTTGCAGACCTTCAACGACAATACAAGTAATTACAAAACTATATGTAACTTTAACAACTATCAGCATCACTTCTATACACAATTAATGTAACTTCAATTAATGGACAATATATTATGTACTTCAACAACAACATGTGTAACTTCAATGTACAGGTAGTGAAACTTCAACACTATGTCACTTCAACGTTGTTTTATTGGACTTTAATGTAAATACCTGTAACTTCAAGACTTTAATGTGCTACATATCTTCAGTAGAACTTCAATACTAGTTCATCAATATTATTCACTTCAATATATAGTTATAATATTCAATAATATTCACCAATAAAGTAAAATAACAATAAAAAAACAAGTCTTGTAAAATTCTAATAATGAAGATACAGTTTCACTTTAACTCTATTTTATGAAACTTTAATAGCAATATGTGTAACAGTGTTAAAAATCACAATATCATTGTTTTCACTTCAACAACAACATGTGTAACTTCAATGTACAGGTACTGAAACTTCATCATTATGTCACTTCAACGTTGTTTTATTAGACTTTAATGTAAATACCTCTAACTTCAACGTTGCTACATGTTTTTATAGAACTTCAATACTAGTTCATCAATATTATTCACTTCAAACTATAGTTCTAATATTACTTCAATAAAATCTAATATTCTAATATTCAACAATATTAACCAGCATGATTCAGTATTAATTTAAGTTGCCAATAAAGTAAATTAAAGTAAAATAACAAACAAAAACCAAGTCTTGTAAAACTTTAATGATGAAGATACACTTTCACTTTAACTGTGTTTTATGAAACTCTAATAGCAATATGTGTAACTTCAACTAAAAAAAATCCGTAGATGCTTTAACAGTGAACAAAAATTATGCTCCAGTCTTTATTTAAACAAAACCTAGAAGAAACATCAATAATTTATTTATAATACAAAACATCAATAATAGAACTTACCATTGCCATATTCAACAATTTGTTGATCAGACATGACGCTATTGAAGAAACCTTGCAAATATTTGGAATATTTAGACAGTAATAGTAACAAAATCTGATTGTAGATTATTGTTCCAGCACAATTATGAAGCTTTTGGATGTAGAGAGAGGTTGTGAAGTTGTATTATAGAGATAGAAAGTAGTATTATAGAGGTTGTGAGCTTTTGCATGGTGGATACAGGATAAATGACTAAAACCTAATGGATATTGTCAGATATAGTACGTTCGTCTGTGTCTTGGGGCAGTGAAACCCACTAACATGCATAAATCTGATTTTCCTTTTTTTTCTTGGGCCTATTGAAGCCATTACCTCTCTCTCCATCTCAACCATTGATTTGGTTGATCCAAAGGCCCTTATAAGGACTTAAGGACTCACATAATATAAGGGACTCATAAGAACCTATCTCTCTCTCTCTCTCTCTCTATATATATAGATATATATATAGTAAAGATCAATTGAGTCCACCATATTTCTTAGAGTCCTTGAGTCCCATTGTTAGCCATTAGATTTGTATGATGAATGGCTAAGATTGAGAACAAAAAGCATCCACTATCATTAAAATAATGCATACTTTTAATTACCTCTCTCCTTACCTACTCATAGCCCACACAACTACACACTCTCTCACCTATAATTATTCACTCCCTCTCTCCTCAAATCAGATTTTCAAACAAAAAAATCTGATTTATTTCACATACTTCTATCTCATTCTCTCATTCTCTCATCTTTTATTTCATATTCTTCTTCATCAATTTCTTTCATTTATTTACATCCTTTTGTAGATTTACGAGTTTTGAATATAGATTTTGTAAGTTATTTTTTTTATTGGCTTAAACTTTTTTATCTGTTATTTTTAATGTATTTTTGGGTTTTTTTGTGTGTGTTACAATTTCCGCGTAAAATGTAAGCGGTTTTATAAAAAACTTCGTAAATCCTCATTCGGACTCCGAATAAGGTGAAACAAAAGCCTAACTTTATTATTTTTTCGAGCCCGTTTCAATGGTGATATTTTCATATACCATTGAGTTTTCAAAATTTTCATTACTGCTCATTTTTGCTCGAAAAGTCAGTTGAGTTTTGTTCAAATTACTTGTTTAATTTTTTTTAATCATATCTATGTTTTGAAATTGTTAATTGTATTTTTTTATGAATATGGAGAAGGTGATGATGATGAAGTTGATGAGAAAGATTACCGTAAAGTACAAATAGATTTTTTTTAACTTCAAGTTAGTGGGTTTAAATAATGTAACTTTAATGGTTTGGGTGTGTAATTGTAATGAACAAGTTGTGTAACTATAAAATTGATGAAAGTAATTATTATTTTCATTATGTCCCGTAAAAAGTCGACCCTTTCAATTATATTATAATGTAACTTCAATGAACAAGTTGTGTAACTGTAATGAACAATGAGTGTTACTGTAATGATCAAGGTGTGTAACTGTAATGGACAATGAATGAGCATGACTGTAATAATACAATAATCTGTAATGAATAATCAGTGTGACTTTAATCAACAAGTTGTGTAACTTTAATAAGCAAATGAGTGTGACAGTAATGAACAATGAGAATAACTTCAAACCTATTTTGTGTAACTTCAATTCATAATCAATGTAACTTCAAGGCAATTTTGTGTAATTTTAATTAATAATGTTCGAAAACCCAATTGTATGAAGATTGTGCAACTTTCAGTCTAATATAGTTTAACTTCAAGTCAGTTATAGTGTAAATGCAACTCAGATATAAGGTAACTTCAATTTGGACATGGTGTAACTTTAAGCCGATTAGTTGTAACTTCAAATAAACTTTAATTTATACTTTATAACTTCAAATTATGAGTAACTTCAAATTATGAGTAACTTCAAATATATAAATAAATTAAATAATTAAATTTAAGTAGATTTAATGTAACTTCAAGCGGATATGATGTAACTTCAATAAAATCGAGCAGAACTGAAATTTTATAAAAATAAATGGTATATGAAACTACCACCATTGCGACGGGCTCAAAAAAATAATAATTTTAGGCTTTTGTTTCGCCTTAATCGGAGTCCGGATGAAGATTTACGGAGCATTTTATGTTGTCGCTTTTATTTTACGCGGATTTAATTTAATATGAAAGTATGAGAGAGAAAAGAATTGTCTTTGGCAAAATGTCAGAGTGTACAACATTGAGAAGACAAAATTTAGCCTGCAACACTCTCTCTCATCCAACTTGATTTTTTTTTTTTTTTTGGACCTATAAAGACCCCACTAAGTCCCACAATCACAACCATCCATCTCATGCATCCAATGGCTCTTATTAGGACTTAAGGACTCACTAAATATAAGGGACTCAAAAGAACTAAGCTCTATATATATATATATATATATATATATATAGGTTCTTATGAGTCCACCAATTTTTGTGAGTCATGAGTCCTCATCTTGGCCATTGGATGAGGGAGATGAATGGATGAGATTGTAGAGACAAAAGCACACTTAACACTAATCAATTACCTATGCACTAATTAATTAACTTTCTCTCTCTAGCCTTTAGTTAATCACTTTTGAGCACTTTTGAATTTCTGAGATTTGTGAGTGTAACTTCAGCCCATATTTGTGTAACTTCAAACTAAAATGTGATTTCGACTATATAAATTTGAATTTATGAAACTTCAAGACAAGTTTATGTGATTTTAGACTTTTTATGAGTGTAACTTCAGACATTACGAGTGTCACTTCAACCATTATTTATATAACTTCAAACTAAAATGTGATTTCGACTACATAAATTTGAATTTTTGAAACTTCAAGACAAGTTTATGTGATTTTAGCCTTTTTATGAGTGTAACTTCAGTCACTACGAGTGTAACTTCAACCAATATTTTTGTAACTTCAAACTAAAATGTGATTTCGACGACATAAATTTGAATTTATGAAACTTGAAGACAAGTTTATGTGATTTTAGCCTTTTTCTGAGTGTAACTTCAACCGTTATTTGTGTAACTTCAAGCTAAAATGTGATTTCGACTATATGAATTTGAATTTATGTAACTTTAAGACAATTTTATGTGATTTTAGCCTTTTCTGATGGTAACTTCAACCATTATTTGTGTAACTTCAAGCTAAAATATGATTTCGACGGTACAAATTTGAATTTTTGTAACTTAAGACAATTTATATGATTTGAACCTTTTTATGAGTGTAACTCTAGTCTTTATAAGTGTAACTTCAAACCGTATTTGTGTAACTTTAATTTTAAGACATAAGTATGTAACTTTAAGACATGTTTATGTAACTTTAGTCATTTGAAAATTTTAATTTAAGTTGATTTAACTTTAAGGCATATTTTGGTAACTTTAGTCCTTACTAGTATAACTTCAGTTCTTAATTGTACAACTTCAAGCATAACTTCAGTCTGTTAATAGTATAACTTATGTATCTTAATAGTGTAACTTCAGTCCCTAAAAGTGTAACTTCAGTCCTTAAAAGTGTAACTTCAATTTTTAATAATGAAATTTTAAGACATGTTATCTTTAGTCATTACTAGTGTAACTTCAGTCCAAAATAGTGTAACTTCAGTCCAAAATAGTGTAACTTCAGTCCAAAATAATGTAACTTCAATACAAAATAGTGTAACTTCAGTCCAAATACACCATCAATCATACTAAAATCAAAACATAATAGTGTAACTTAAGCAAAATCATAATGAGATCTAAAAAATAAAAACATAAAAACTTCAGTTACTAAAAGTGAAACTTCAGCTACTAAAAGTGAAACTTCAGCTACTATATGTGAAACTTCAGTTACTATATGTGAAACTTCAGTTACAATATGTGAAACTTCAGTTACTATAGGTGAAACTTCAGTCATTATAGGTGAAACTTCAGTGAAACAACAACACTAACCACAAAAAAATGGTGATTTTTGAGATCTGAAAAAGAAACAAACATAAAAATTTTGAAATATAAAAACAAGATATAAAATAAAAACATTGATTTTAAATATAAAAAAAAAAAAAATAACATCAAACACAAAAAAAAAACGAGATCTAATTTTTAAAAAACATGTTACTTTAATCAGATCTGGAAAAAAACGATGTAAATAATGTGTGTTATTTTAATACTATCAACAAGTGTAAACTTTAAGGTCATTTTATGTTACTTTAATAAATAAATTGTGTTACTTTAATAAACCATATATGTGACTTTAATAAATAAGGTGTGTAACTTTAATAGAGAATCTGTGTTACTTTAATTTACAATATGTGTAACTTTAATAGACAATATGTGATACTTTAATAGATGAAGTTTGACACACTTTTTCAGATCTGAAAATAAAAAAGAAAAGAAAAAATAAACAAAACAAATATACAAAACAATATCTGAAAAAAAAAGAGAAAAAAAGAAGAAGTAAATAATAGATCTTAGAGAAAGAAATGAAAAAAAAAAAATCAGAACAACAAGGCCAAAGGAGGCCGACGACGGAGGAAACCGGATCTGGGAAAGAAAAAAAGAAAAGAAAGGAGAAGAAAGGAGAATAACTTTAAGACAATCCTACTAAAATCAAAACATAATAGTGTAACTTAAGCAAAATCATAATGAGATCTAAAAAATAAAAACATAAAATTTCAGTTACTAAAAGTGAAACTTCAGCTACTAAAAGTGAAACTTCAGCTACGATATGTGAAACTTCAGTTACTATATGTGAAACTTCAGTTACAATATGTGAAACTTCAGTTATTATAGGTGAAACTTCAGTTAATAAAAGTGTAACTTAAGTCATTTTATGTGAAACTTCAGTCATTTTATGAGAAACTTCATTAAAAAAAATGTGTAACTTCAGTCATTTGTAACTTCAGTTCATAAAAGTGTAACTTCAGTCATTTTATGTGAAACTTCAGTAAAACAACACTACTAACCACAAAAAAGTTACAAACATAAAAAATTTGAAATATAAAAACGAGATCTAAAAAATAAAAACATAGATTCAAAAAAAAAAAGGGTGGTGAAGAGACGACATGAAAGAAGAGATAAGAAAAAAAAGAAAAAAACAAGATCTAAAAAGAATGGTGCATATCTGAAAAAAGAAAAAAAAGAAAAGAGAAAAGAAGAAGAAGAAGAGAAGAGGCGGCAGGAGAGGGCGGCGAGAAGGAGGCACGGCGAGGAACATGTGCGGTGGAGACGAAGCGGAAAGAAAAAGATTTGAAAAAAAAAAAAAATTTTTTTTTTTTTTTTTTTGGCCGGCGGCCGGTGGTGGCCGGCCGGTGGCCGGCGGTCGGTGGTGGCCGGCGGCCGGTGGTGGCCGGAGATGGTGGCCGGAGGTGGGAGATGAAAGAAGGTGATGAATGTTTATGAATTATTTGGGTTTTTGAATTTTTTGGGTTTTGAATTGTTTGGGTTTTGATTTTTTTGGGTTTTGATTTTTTTGGGTTTTAGAGAGAGATGGAGAAATGAAATTATGTGGGATGAGAGAGAAGTGGTTGAGTGGAAAGTCTTATATATTGAATTAAGATGGGATTAAGGGTTAATTAATAAAGATGAGAGAGAGTGAAAAATTAGCCCACTAATCCATTTTTGAGAGCTTCAATCTCAGCCATCCATCTCCAAGATCCAAGGGCCTATAAGAGGACTTATGGACTCACCTTTCCTAAGAGGACTTACATGATCCTTTCTCTCTCTATATATATATATATATATATATATATATATATATATATATATATATATATATATGTGTACAAATCTTTAAATAATTTAACAATTTTGATGTACTATACCTATATATATATTATAAAATTAAATAAATTAAACGTAATTAATGAATTTATTTTCGTGCCTCAAAATTTAATACCGCGCGCGCGTATCTGAAAAATTAAAAAAAAAACACACAATCTATAACAACGGTTCTTTATAATACTACCGTTGTTATTACTTTCAACAATGAGTCATACTAAAGAAACCGTTGTCATTGTGTTTATTAGACTTTTCCTTTTGGCGCATTTTGGTGAAAAAATATATAACAACGGGTATACTTTAACCGTTGTCATTACTCTATCACAACGGTTTTTTTTAGTATAACCGTTGTCAATAGTTTCTCTTAATAAAAAATAATTTACAATCCTATAGAGTAAATTAAACACACAAATAATTTACAATCTCATTATCATCATCATCATCATCATCCTCGTTTACAACACAAACACACAAATCTTTTTGTTTATTATCATCATCATCCTCCTCTTTCTCTTTATCATCATCCTGCTCGTTCTCTTTATCATCATCCTGTTCGTTCTCATTATCATCATCATGTAATTTTTGTGTTTCGTCTTTAGGGTTTTAAGATTGAAGTTCATCTTTTTGTTTTTCGTGTCTTTGTTCTCTTTATCGTTCTCTTTATCATCATGTTTCATTCCTTTTTAAGGTTTTAGAGTTTTAGAATCTCTTCATGACTCTGTTGGAGCCAGTGTCCTCCACAGTTAGTGCAATAACATAAGTAAATCTCTGTAGGTTCACAGGGTATACTTTGTATAATAATCAGTTGATTAACGTTTATCAATAACGGTTGGCTTGCTAGATAAGTTTGACGTTATTGTCATACAGATGGCGGTGATCAACTGGTCCCTAAAAGTCACACCTAAAGGATGTGTTTTGAGAGATGTGATTATTTGAGAAAATAATCATATTGATGCCCTATTATATGACTAAAAGGTTAGTCAGTGTATTTGACTAAAAGGTTAGTCAATGTGATGATGAGACGATTATTTAATAACGATTAAATAAAGTTCGCTGAGACGAATTAACTGTAATTCGTAAATTGGATATATAATGTAAGCTAATTAAACATAAACCGTTATAATTAATTGGCAAATTATAAATATACGGATATTTATAATTAATGATGTATCATAATGTCGGTCCATGTAAAACGACGATTATAAGATATTACATTATATTGGAAGCTAAAATGACCAAAAACGACAGTATCCAGATACACTCGGTTTTTAGTCAATGGGTAGTTATTTTTGAGGAGACAAAAATCTCCCCATATAAAACCCACAATGTGCCGTGAGAAACATACACAAAAAGAAGAGAAAATTCAGATTTTATGATTCTAACCCTAATTCTCACTGTTGCCTCTCTATCATTCACACAAAGGAAAAAGTTAACTGTAACTCTTTCACAAAACACAAAACAAAAGATTAACAGTAACTTTTGAAAACTTCTAGCAATTCAAGGGAATATCTCATACAATCTTGGGTGCAACGATTAGGAGGATATCTACCTTGATATCTCTGTTCTTTACGCCAATTGCTAGGACCGGAGGTTGATTTCTAAATCTCTATTCCTTTTGTTGTTTTCGTTTATGACTAGCATAATCAAATTATTACTTTTCGTTATAATCCTATAATAATTGGATTGTGGTAATACCGATTTCCCACAAGTGGTATCAGAGCATAGGCCACGAAATTGTTTTAATTTGATTTCATAAACCGAAACTGTTTATGCCGCTGTGTTTTTGACTCGATCGAGGACTTTAGTGTCTCGATCGAGCAGTTTTTGTGAGTTTTTGGTCGATCGAGTACTCATGTTCACTCGATCGAGCAGTTTTCTCATTTGTTTGGTCGATCGAGTACTTGTGTTCACTCGATCGAGCAGTTTTCTCAAATTTTTGGTCGATCGAGTGTTGTTTATACTCGATCGAGGTCCCTGTTTGTCGACTAGGAAGAATTAGTCGATCGAGTAAACAGTATACTCGATCGACACGTTTTCTTTACGATCGAGAGACTTAATTGTTTAATTTCTTCTCGATCGAGTACTTTACAAAATCGTATTTCTTTTCGTATTCGTTTTCATTTAGATTTATTTTGTTATTTTTAATCAGTTAAAATAACATACAGTAGATTTGTAGATGTTTTAATTTAATAAAGATTAGATTAAAATGAAAATGAAAATGATGTTGAATGAGTTTATCTTTTGAAAGGATATTAATTTTTCCCTTTTATGTCGATAAGGACCATTTTTGCCGAAAAAAAAGAAATTTCTGCCGAAAATTTTTCTGTTTTTGCAGTGTTCAAATTTTTTTTGGGCCTTTAATTGTACATTATTCGGATTGTGTATAATTAATGTGAATCGGTTCACATATGCTTAATATCTTACATTTTAAAGCAGTTTAAAATGTTTAGGATAGTTCATTTTATCAGTAAAATGAATCGGGATTGTAATTAATGTGGGTAATTAAAGAATCACCACATAATTATAATCTATGTTAAAGGGTGGTTTGGATAATAAAACATCGTAATAATTGTATTATGTCTTGCATGTTTTATTTTAGTTGGTGCTTGTATAATGTCTTTTGGATTGTTTGAATGAATTTTTAACGTATTTTTACAATCAGTTGTAACTTAGTGTGGCCTTAGTAGATTGTGTTACCGTAATGATGGTAACATAGTCTTGGATGTAATTTGAGATCTTGAATCTCCATTATTTTAGTTTTGGGTTTTGAAATTAGAATGTAATAAATAGGATCAATGTAATTTTATTTATTGTAATTTCAAAGAAGACAAAAGATGGACATTGGAGCTCACTCCCGCTACATGGACCAAGAAGGGTGATCAAGTCAAGCTTCGAGGGTCCAAGCAGTTGGATTCCAAGTTGTATTTCATTCTTTTTGGTAGGATAGGCCACACTAGGACATGTTTTTCCTTTACTTTTTCATTCTCGTTTACTTTCCATCACATGATAGATATAATTGCATCATATTCCGCCTTAACAAAACAACCTAAACCTAATCAAATGCATGAAAAATGATTCATATAGATTGAATATTTTTTTAAATCATGGACATACAGATGTCACTCGCTTTTAGGGCCATCGCCTTAGTTAAATCATTCTCGAGTTGCTAGACATTCGTTCACTTAAAATGAATTTAAGTTAAGATGATGGGACCTTCCCCTATAAATCAAATTGAGACTAGTCTTTATAGGGAAAACTACTATGAGCCCCTTCTTCGTCGGAAGTCATAATATGACCCCTTCTACGTTGGGTAAGTAGTGAGTGTTGACCTATTTTATCTCAACATTATAGTACGAGTAATATCTCGTGATTATGATGGACTAAAGATAGAATTTACAAAAATTTATCGACCAGGAATTTTAAAAGTAGAATTAGCCAAGAGGTTGGCTTATCAATTTACAGAAATTGAGTCTTGGGATCATTTATATAATTCTTGAGGGAGGGCAATTGTATAAATGCACGAGTCATCGAATTAAACTGTTTTTCATTAGACTCAAATTTTAAAACGATGAAACTTATCATATTTATTTTCTTTTTCCACAGTCATATATTCAGATATAACTACTAATAACAAAAATGGCTGGCCATACTGATGACCCAATGCCAAGTGCCACGCTAGGACGTGAGTCCTGGCTTAAGATGTTCATGGACACTATGAATCAGTCAACGCGACATGAAGAATAACAGGCTCAACGTTGCGGACTGGGAGGGCGCATTACGGAATGATGCATTGCTGACGGAAGCTCAAGAGTACTTGAAATGAGCCCACTACCGCAAAACAAGGCCCCATGCAGGAGCAAAGGAATCCAATGCTTATAGTGATTTCGTAAATTGGAGGCGGTTGCGATAAAGAACGTACTCATCTTTTCAATGGAATCAAATTTGCAAAGGCGATTCATTGCCCATGGTGCGAATAAGATTTTCACCACGCTCTCTAACGAGTTCTCGAAAGCTCCGAGGATCGTTAGCTATGAGCATACATGTCGCTTCTTTGAAGCAAAACTCCAGAGGGGCCAAGCAGTTAGCCCACACATTCTTGACATGATTGAGAATGTCGAGAAACTGGAGGCACTTGGTTGCAAAATCGATGAGAAGATCGTAATAGACCGCGTTCTTCATTCACTTCATGATGGTTTTGCCCTTTTCAGGGCAAATTACTATATGAATGATATGAAGAAGAGTCTTCATCAGCTCCACTCACTCCTTGTACAGACAGAGAGTGATATGAAATTGAGTGGGAGTCTGAAACAGGACGTTCTCATGATTACCACCAAGGGCAAAGGTAGGGGCAAGGCTCAGGCCAACCTAGCTGTAGGGAAGCCGAAGTTCAAAAAGCCAGGGCAAGGCAAGAGTGGGCCTG
>JAIUZE010020515.1:0-11571 GCA_022085475.1 Heliosperma pusillum
TCTACTCAAGAATTACCGATGATTCGATCAATTTCATTCATTCAGTAATGCACCACATCTTTATATGTGTTTCTAAGTTGTATATAATAAGATTTCTTTTAGAAATTATAAAATTCGGCAGTCCACACTTGTTTTGTTGAGGTCAATTTGTTTAGTACATTTTAGCTTTGACTCTACAATGAATATAGAAAAACGAGATATGCATAAAACTCATATTTGTAAAGTGAAGTTTTACGACAAAGTAATGGATATCTTCTATGATTGATTGTGAATATTTTTTCTAGTACTGTATAAGTTTACAAAGGAATTAACGTATTTGGAATGCTCTTAGTTCTTACCAAGTGTTACACAGGAAGACTTGGAGAGGCATTTAATGGCTGTCATTATCACATTTCATGTCTTGTTAAAACTCTTGGATAGGCTTCAAGCGAGCTAATATCTGAATTTGATTTGCTCAATTCTAGGTTTCAGTTGCTCATACTTTTGTAATTGCGTATCCTTCTTGTTACAATAGAGACAACGAGATATTGAATTTTGAGAGTCTACTAATGACCTGACGGTGGTATGTCTTCTCGACTTCCATGTAATTGATTTTGTAGTTTATTCGATAAATGTTGCAATGTGGTGTGTAATTTTGGTAATTGATCGATAGAATTCCATCTGCTTATAAGTATATAGGAAGTATGTTTCTCAAAATAATGTTTTTTCGTTGTGATTTTCCAAAATCCGAATTGTTTGTGATTTCCCATTCAATTATCGACTAAACATTTCTATTATAGATTAGTAACAACGAAATGGAATTTGAGTCACTATCAATGTATGTTGACTAAGAAACATATATAGGTTTACTAAATAATTCTTCTCTAGATCAAATCCCTATCGTTTTACACGATCCCCCTCAGTATGGGTTACCCTCCTTTTTTAGGATTTAGCTATATTTGTCCCTCGTCCCCCCATAATAAGGTCCTCAATTTGAAGGCAATATTCCCCTAGTTTTAACTCGTCCCAAAAAAAGGGTTCAATCTTTCCCACTAGGGTGTCTTTTGGTCTCACGGCCGTACAAATATTAATAAGGGAAAGGGTTTAGGGTTGGATTAGGCGGGTCCTAGCGGTCCCAACCAATCTAACCCTACACCATTTCTCGTCCTAAATTTTAGGACCGTTGTTTGTCCCAATAATAATGGTATAGGATTGGGGATGTATACCTTATCAATGCATGAAGTTGCCTTGAAGATCCATGAAAAAGTAATATATGTGCATTAAACGACCATGTACATGCATGCACTAGGTCAAATCTCGTTGTCGCAAACAAAAAGGCTAAATGAGAGTAAATATTGCCAACCTAACGCAACCCTAAACCATTAAACTTAAACCCTTTCACATCCTAAGTTTTAGGGCATTATTCTCTTAGTTTTAATCACATCCCCAAAAAAGGGTTCACTCTCACCCTTTAGGGTGTCTTTTGGTCTCGCAGCCGTACAAATAATAATGAGGGAAAGGGTTTAGGGTTGGATTAGGTGGGTCAAGTTTTAGGATACTCATTCCCTATCGTATCTCCCAATAATATAATAATCGTAAGGGATTTGGGATGCAATAGTTTTATCAGTGCATGAAGTAGGTTTGTTGATGAATGAAAACCCAATATATGTGCATTAAACATCCTTTTACATGCATTGACTATGTCAAATCTCGTTGTCACATGAAAATAAGGTAAGTTACAATAAATGTTGCTAGCCAAAGGCAAACCTAAACATCAATCTCTTAGTTTTTATCTTGTCCCTGAAAAAGGGTTCAAGATTTCACTCTAGAGTGTCTTTTAGTCTTGCGGCCGTACTTATATTAATAAGGGAAAGGGTTTAGGGTTTGATAGAGGATCCGCCTTATCCAACCCTAAACCCTTTCCCGTCCTAAATTTTAGGGAATTATTCTCCTAGTTTTAATCACGTCCCCAAAAAAGGGTTCACTCTTCCCCTCTAGGGTGTCTTTTGGTCTCGCGGTTGTACGAATAATAATAAGAAAAAAGGTTTAGTGTTGGATTAGGCGGGACCACTACCCTTTCTCGTCCTAAATTTTAGGATACTCGTCCCCCATCGTATCTCCCAATAATAATCGTAAGAGATTTGGGATGCAATTTTTTTATCAGTGCATCAAGTAGGTTTGTAGATGCATGAAAACCCAATATATGTGCATCAAACAACATTGTACATGCATGGACTATGTCCAATCTCGTGGTCACATAAAATAAGCTAAGTTACAGTAAGTTTTGCTAGCATAACACAACCCTAAACCCTTAACCATAAACCCTTTTCTTGCCCTAAATTTTATGGCACTATTCCCCTAGTTTAAATCTCGTCCCCAGAAAAAGGTTCACTCTTTCCCTTTAGGATGTCTTTTGGTCTCGCGATCATACGAATATTAATAAGGGGAAAGGTTTAGGGTTGGATTAGGCGGAGACGCGTAGCGGTCTTGCCTTATCCATTCATAAATCCTTTCTCGTCCTAAAGTTTAGGATACTCGTCCCCCATCGTTTGTCCCAATAATAAAGGAAAGGTATAGGGATGCAGTAGCCTTATTAGTGCATGAAATAGCCTTGCAGATGCATGAAAAACCATTATACGTGCATTACAGAACCTTGTACATGCAGATGCATGAAGTAGTTTTGTCTTGATCCATGTTCCCGTAATAAGGGAAAGAGCTTACATTTGGATTAAGTGAAGCGACGCATAATCCAACCCCAAACATTTTCTTGTGCTACATAAGGCGGTAATAGATCTAGAGATTTGAGTTTTGGATGCATATCGAGTGATGTTGTTTGATTCTCTTCTAGATTTTGTAATATGTTTTGATTAATCTCTTTAGAGCAATTTTGTTATGTACATACCCTCATTTTATCTTTTTTTAACGTATTTTAAAGGCTATTAGCTCAATGGTAGAGCGAAGTGCAAATTATGCACAGAGGTATGGGTTCGAATCCCATATAGCCTACTAATAAAAAATCCCATGATTACAACTTGCAACTAAGATTAAGTAGGTCCGAATTGTACTTGGGCAAAGAGGAGCTATTCGCGCGTGCAAGAAGTGCGCCTAAAAGGACGTGTAATAGCTTTGAACTAATCAGGAATTCAAAGACCGGCTTATGCATAGAAACTATGACCACGCATTCCGGTCTTTGGCAATCTCAATGTAAAAGAATCATTGTAAAAGAATCACTAGTAATTTTCGAGCCAATGTGGGAGTTGGACCCACATCTTGTGCATTGCACAATGCTCTGCCATTTGAGCTAATTGGCTTTTGAAACAAGTAAAATGTAAGTATTAACAATGACAAAATGCCACTGACGACATCATAAATAGTATAAAATGATTTGATAATGCTTCATTAAATTATTCTTAATGAACATTTGCGATAAACAAACAACAAAAGCTATCAACTTACAAGACCCACTTATATCAAATGAGCAGGCAAGACGAAAATAAGTTGGGTATCTAAAGAAATGGCAACTATAAATTAGTTTTTTCACTAGGCCATTATTATGCAGCGGAAATAAGGCTAGGTGCATAGAAATATTCACTAAGCCATTATTATGCAGTGGAAATAAGCGTGGGTATTAGTAGATACACGAAAATAACCACTACATGAAAAAAAAACCTAACATTAACTTAGGAAAGTAAGGCTCTACATTTTTGTAAGTCAAATATGCAACATAATGCAATTAAATAAACTTACTAAAATTGAAGTCAAAATCACAATAAATTTTGATAGAAATCTTTTACGAACCACCACATAACACTTTAGTACTCCATATATACAATTAAGGCCTCCAGATACACAAATCAACTTGCATCTGAAATACTAAATTGTGTATAAGCGCCAAATTTTATGTATCCGCAGCCCACATCCAACCCAAACCCACCACCACCAACGCTAGCCGCCACCACTCAACCACACACCACCATTACCCCCTTAACACACTAGCCCTAGGCAACAACACTGTATTTTCAATGACGTATCACTCCATCTTAAGCTGTCTCTACAATAAATGTGACGAACTATATAGATGCACACATTAGCATTTAAGATACACAAGTCTTGCCTCCAGATACATTAATCGATTTGTGTATCTCTATAAAGATTCCAAGGATATATATTGAGTGTTCAGTTACTATAAACATGAAAGCAGAAGAATACACCAGCAACAACCAAAATAAAAAAACAACAAGTCCTATGAACTTATTTTTATTTAAAAAATCCAATAATGAAAAAAGGGAACCAATGCAAACACATCAACCTTTTAGCTAATTAATTCAAAGAGCCTAAAATCTAGTTTCCGCTCAGTTACAAGAGGTAACAACCGCACGTATACAACAGATTTGAGTTCGACATTCGATATATCGGTAACAAATGAGATGTTTCCATTAAAGTCTAAAGCAATTCAGTCATAATACCGGTAATCAAAAACAATAAGTGACGACAACGAATTATCATCATCTAAAGTGATGAATTTAAAAGCTACTTATCATCAATGAAAAATAAGTACAAATTAAATTGATGAATATACACTCCAATTTCGACTAATTCGACTAAATTATTAATGAATCGAAAATTTTAAAGTACATAAAAATATAAACCCTAATTTCACAAAAAAAAAATCAGTTTCAAAATCTTTACCTCGTTGAATCCATGTCCTCATTGATGAAGATAGCATGAAGAAGTGAATTCACAAAGTCTGAATTGTGATTGAAATGAGTGAAAAAGAAAGATTAGTAGTTTCGCGGACCCGCGAGATTAATGTTCGAATAGAGAGAAAAAAAACAATATACTGCAAGTCTGCAAGCTTTGAAGAGAGAGAGATAAAAAAAAGAGTGATAATGAAGAATGTAGAATGACGGGGGTTGAAGGATTTGGGGTGGGGGGAGTCAGGTTAGTTAATCTCATCCATCCATTTCTTTAAGGTCTAATGATTGTGAGTGGTTCTCATGGTTCTCATTATGTTATTGGTTCTCACCGGATCCTGACCATATATATATATATATATATAGAGAGCTTAGTTCAATTGAGTCCACCATTTTCTTAGAGTCCTTGAGTCCTCATCCTAGCCATTGGATGAGGGAGATGGATGGCTGAGATTTGGGAGATTAAAAAATACACTTATCACTAATTAATTACATATGCACTAATTAATTAACTTTCTCTCTCTAGCTTACATTAATCACTTTTTAAGCACTTTTGAGCACTTTTTAGCTGCTGAGATTTATGAGTGTAACTTTGATGCTTGCGAGTGTAACTCTAATGTTTTAGAGTGTAACTTTAAGTTTTTAAGGCGGTTTGTATACAAAAATTTGAATTTAAACAATTTTAACACCTTACGAGTGTAACTTTAATACTTTTCGATTGTAACTCTAATATTTTCGAGCGTAACTTTAAATTTTAAAGACGGTTTTGATATAATAATTTGAATATATATACTTTTAACATTCTACGAGTGTAACTTTGCTGATTTTCGAGTGTAACTTTAATATTTTTTAGACGGTTTTGTATGAAAATTTGAATTTATATAATTTTGACATTTTACGTGTATAACTTGGATGATTTTCGAGTGTAACTTTAATATTTTTGTAAGACGGTTTATTACTTATAAATTTAAATTTATATAATTTTTTACATTTTACGAGTATAATTCTAACATTTTAGGAGTGTAACTTTAATTTTTTTTAAGACGGTTTTGTACATAAAAATTTGAATTTATATAATTTTAACATTTTACAAGTGTAACTTTGATGATTTACGAGTGTAACTCTAATATTTTACGAGTGTAACTTTAGTAATTTTAGGTCATTTTGAGTGGAATTTTTTGAATTTTATTACATGTTGAATCTACGTAATTTACTACAAATTTATGAGTGTTACTTTAGTCCTCTATGAGTGTAACTGTAGTCCTCTATGAGTGTAACTGTAGTCCTCTATGAGTATAACTGTAGTCCTGAATGAATGTAACTGTAGTCCTCTATGAGTGTAACTGTAGTAAAAACTATGTAAAAAGCAAGGTAGATCTAGAAAAAGGTAGATCTAGAAAAAAAAATTGAAAACAAGAGTAAAAACTAAAAAAAGAAACAGATCTGACATCAACCAGTGTAACTTTTAAGGTCATTTTGTGTTACTTTAATAAATAATGTGTGTTACTTTAATATAAGATATATGTGACTTTAATAAATCAAATGTGTAACTTTAATAGACGATATATGTGACTTTAATAAATAAAATGTGTAACTTTAATAGACGATATATGTGACTTTAATAAATAAAATGTGTAACTTTAATAGACGATATATGTGACTTTAATAAATAAAATGTGTAACTTTAATAGACAATATATGTGACTTTAATAAATAAAATGTGTAACTTTAATAGACGATATATGTGACTTTAATAAAAAAATGTGTAACTTTAATAGAGAATTTGTGTTACTTTAATAGAAGTCATTATTACTTGACACCTTTTTTTCAGATCTAGAATTAATAATTAGTGTTACTTTAATAAACGATATATGTGACTTTAATAAAGAATTTGTGTTACTTTAATAGATAATATGTGTTACTTTAATAGACAATATATGTTACTTTAATAGACGTCAACATTTGACACATTTTTTTTAAATCTGAAAAAAAATAAAAGAAAAACAAACAAAACCAACAAGAAAACCAAAAAATAAACACAATAAACCCACCATTGACAACACCACCATCTTCCACCTACGAGCCCACCCTTGACAGCCCCCCCACCACCGCCACCTCCCACAACCCAACCAGATCTGACCACCCTAACCACCACGACATACCCAGGACACCATATATGACCACCCTAACCACCACAAGACCACCACGACACACACAAGACACATACAACCACCACCACAACCCAACCAACCGGATCTGGAAAAAAAAAGATGAAGGAGAAGATGAGGGAGGCGTGCGGCAGCGGAGGAGAGGAGGAGGGAGGCGGGGATGCGTGAGGTAGGAGGGTGGCGTCGTGGGGGTGGTGTCGGTGGTGGTTGCAGTGGGCCGACACTTTTGGCGGTGGTGGGTGTTGGTGGTGGGTGTTTGTGTGTCGGGTATGGTGTTTGTGGTGGTGGTGTTGGGTGGGTGGAGGTTGGTGAGTGAGAGGAAATTAGAAGGAGGGATTTATTTGGATTTTGATTTTTTTGGGTTTTGATTTATTTGGGTTTTTAGAGAGAGGAAGAGAAATGATATTATGTGTGATGAGAGAGAAGTAGGTGAGTGGAAAAATGTTATATATTGAATTAGGGTGGGGATTAGTGGTTAATTAGTAAAGATGAGAGAGAGTGGGAAATTAAGCCATTAATTACCTTTTGGGAGCACCAATCTCAGCCACCCATCCTCCTTCATCCAATGGTCCAAAATAGGACTCAAGGACTCTAGGGAATGGGGTGGACTCAATTAATCTTTGCTTTATATATATATATATATATTGTGTTACACTTATTACAACTTTTTTGTAATCATCTATTTTTATTTAATCATTTTTCTCTTCTCTTTCTTTTTCATCTCCATCTTTCTTGTCAAATATTTGTTCTAATAAATATAGTTGTACATATAAGTCAAAGATTAGGTGTTATTTACAAAATTCTAGGATGCTAACTATAAAATGATCATCAATTTAACTTGAAGTCATAAATAAATAAATAGTACTCCCTCTGTTCCAGTGAGATGTTTACATTTGCTTTATTTTGTGAGGGGGAAATAAAGCAAGTGTAAACTATTGACTGGGACGGAGGGAGTATATAACTAGTTAATTTAACAATAAATAACGTGAAACAGTCTCACAATGTGAGACAATTCTAATATATGAAAAGACAACTCATATATTAGCATTAAATGAATAACTTATTTCACATATAAAAGTGGATCGTCTTACGGGATTGTCTTATTTTATCAATCATGTTAATTTTAGTTAATAACTTGTTAACAAGTCTAACATAAATAATTTAATATAAGTTAGGTTAAAGTTGTTGAACGTTTATGAACTTTATGAACCTAACTTATAAAAGTTGAACTTATAGGAGCCAAACTGAACTGAACTTATAAAAGCTGAACTTTTCTGAACGAAACTTATAGGAGCTAAACTGAACTTATAGGGGGTGACTTTAAGTCCAAAAGAACATGGGCTTACTGTGGTTACCAGGAGGAGGAGGAGTTATGGAAGCCAAATGATTCTTCATCTAAAGCAAGGTTATTCCACTTATTATTAGAGGCTTAGTGGTGTGGTTATCATAATGGTGGTATTATCAGTCTACTCTTGTAAGCTTCAGTCTAGTCTACTACAGTAATCTTCAATCTAGTCTAAGTCATTAATTGTCTGCTTTATTTTCGTGTTTTTAATTGTCAGTTGTCTTTATGGATATCAATGTAATCAATATTATCGATATTATCTCGGGATTTTGTAAACGTTTGTCTTGTAGGTTGAATCCATAAGTATAACATGTGTACCACATGTGGATAAGCACGAAACGTTTGTCTTGTACAACACGAGTACAACATGTGGATAAGTACAACATGTGTACAAGATGTCATATTTTAAACGTTCGTCTTGTAGATTGAATCCATAAGTACAACATGTGGATAAGTACAGAACAATTTTACGGCTTCAGGATGAGACATGAAAATATGAGTGAGGCGACTTGTATCGGGATTTTTCTCTTGCTAATGAACATACTTTGCTTCTACAGCTAAAGACAACATTTGTTGAGCGGAATTTCGTTTCCTTCTCATTTCTCGCCTAAGCTTGGTTGTCTCGCAATATATATCGTCGACAATTTATAACGATATATCGCAGCTAAGTGATTTATATCATGCCAATCCCATATTTTATACAAATAATAAATTCTCAACTACGATAGGTGGCCGAGAATAATAATCTAACCGTCTTAATACAAAACCCTATAAATAGTATATTTTTAAAATGTTAAAATAATTAGTACCGACATTTTAATTACAACTTTATCTAACACAACACTCTAAAAATACCATGCTTTAGCACGAGATCTATACTAGTTCATTATTCAATCAAGTTAATTGCGAATAAAACTTATAATTCAAATCTACATCTTAGATATGACTTTATAACTAAACTATTAAATTTGAAATTGTTTAACAAGAAATAGATAAATTTTATTGCTGTGTTTTAATTTAATTATAATATTTTTTCTTATATAATATTTTTATAATAAAATTTGGAAATAGCATACCCGTGCATAGCACGGGTTTAAGACTAGTGATGTTTGAAATTGCATCCCATGCAAATTTGCACCGGGTTAAGAATAGTTTCTTGCGTGCAATGTAGAGGATTAGAGGTTAAAGATTTTTCTCCTACATGATTGTTGGAAGATTCACCTAGTTCTGTAGAAGTTTACGAGTTATTCTACAATATTTCCTCTACAAACGACGCAATCCAACCCATTACCTTGGGATCAATGTTGCTATATGTTTGTACATATCACATGTTACAGAAGGGGAGAAAGTATTTACTTCCATAGCAGAGGGGATGAGGAATAAGGAGCGACGCGGAAGAGAACTCTCCAGAATTACATTACCTGACTAAGGTTTATCCTACACTAGAATTTCAGCTACTTAATTCAGTATACATATCAATATTGGTCTAGTAGCTAAACATGATACACGTCTCGTTTCTAAACAAGTTACTCTATGACAGTAGTAGATGTGGATGGAGCCAATTGCTGAAGCTGATGGACTACGTGAGACATACGAGGTCGCATAGAAGGGACATGCTGAGTACAAGCGTATACAAGATCGACGACTTTCTGAATGACCCCCGCCCCAGGAATCTCGGCATACAAGCTAGACATGACAGGATCTAGCAGTTCAGGGTATCGGTGAGACTGCACAAGAGGGGTGGCCCACTCAAATATGCTTTGCCATCCGACTGAATCAACGGCTTGTGCTGGGCGACGCCCGCTCACAATCTCTAGCAATAGGACTCCAAAACTGTACACGTCACTTTTTGTTGTCAGCTCGTTTCGGTAGACAAACTCTGGAGCAAGGTATCCGTTGGTTCCACCTGCCATTACGTTCCTCTCCTTCATAACTTCCCATGGGACAAACTTTGAATGACCAACGCCCATCAGATGAGCCCGGAATTCTTCGTCAAGCAACACATTGCTTGCACGGATATCTCGATGTACGACTTGTGGTTTGACCTTGTCATGTAGAAAGCTGTAAATAAAGTTTTCAAAAGAGTTTCACTTAGTTTCTAAGACCAATAAAACAATGATAAACAACAAAATTAACAATACCCCAACTCACAAAAGGCGGGGGTAAGGACACATAGGTTGTTTCTGGTCGGATGACCCATAATGAAATCTGTGTCACTGGTTTGATAGCCACCATGGTTTCCTCTACTGATTACTGAACATCCGGCAAATTTTTAATAAATGAAAGTACACAAAGGTAGCAGCTGAAAAGTTTAAACTTGGGAAGGAGACAGACAATTAAACCACAAATAAAAAGATCACGACTGAAAACCAGATCAAATGAGAGCTTGAAGATGACCAAGCACTTAAAACAGAACGGGGAAATTAAAACCTTACGATTCTTAGCTCTATTGTGCAGTATACAATTTGCAATCTTTCAGTGGGTTAAAGGGGCATCTCGTCATTCTTTCACTATTGAGAAATACAGTAGTAGTAAACACTTTCTATGGAATTTTGTCCCATTGGAGGCCAGATGTTCAAAGATGGATCACTTTGTGAAGGTAGCTTCTCAGTTTGATAGGCAGTCAGTCCTAAGCTATGATACCAAGATACGCTGACAGACACGGTATCAGAGTGTCTGGCACTGTGTTGTTAAGATTAAGCAACAGGCGAACACGGTAAAACAAAGTGCCTTGACGTTTTATGTAGACATGGACACGGTAAAACATCCCCTTAACTTGCCATAGACAAGCCTTTTTATAGGCATTGGAGTAATGTTATTTTTGTTTTTGTGTCAACAGCGCTCGAGAGAACTTCAACGAATACGAGGAAGTAATGATAAATAAGACCTTGAAGCTTGCAGAAATGCAGGAGTTGAGAGGTCCTGGGTTCGACTATCAGCTGGGGCGATGATCACTTGGCCACTGCAGCCCCCGAAGGGGGTGGTTTACATGGTCCATGTGGTGGTGCGGGAATGCATGGGCCCGGGGGGATTCAACCCCCTCGTCATCAAAAAAAAAAAAAAAATGATAAATAAGACTAAGAATCGAAGACAATAAACAAATACTTACGCAATTCCTTGAGCAAGGGTTGTGGCAACTTTAATTCGCATAGACCAATTTAAGCATCTACCTCCCCTTGGAACATGGTGCAGCCATCTATCCAGAGGGCCATTCACAATAAATTCATAGACAATATAGCGATCACCGTGACTATAGCAACATCCTTTAACAGCCACCAAGCTTGGGTGATGAAGCCTGGCAACTCTACTGACTTCAGAATAAAACTCTTTCTTCCTCTTGTAGTTTGACCTTTTCAATCTCTTTATAGCCACCTTTGACCCATCG
>JAIUZE010020520.1:0-19640 GCA_022085475.1 Heliosperma pusillum
CAAAAAAAAGCATGTTCTCACCTTGGCCAAATATAACAACAATTAACAATGAATACGGATGGAGAAAACATATCGTCGATGAAAGATGATTTTTTTGGGTTTATAAATCGTAGATATGATAATCGAGTAGTAGAGGATTTTAGGAGAGATAGAGGAGCATGTGAAATGTTATTAGTGTTTTGATCGTAATAAAAGGGAGTGAAAGTTTTCTCATTTGAGTTTCATTTCATTGCTTACTCGTTAAAAAGTTGTCTTGTAATACCATGTCAACTTTAAGAATTTGCCAAATCATCGATCTAACGTCACAATTTAACGGAATGCAAAGTAGAGGTCATGCTAATAAATATATAGAGAGTACAAGGTTACCACGTGTGCTGAAATTAAAGGCAGTGTTATCCCGTAGGGTTTGAAAAAAATCTAGGGTTACCTGATAGAAAACCCCTAATAATAATAGTAGTAGTAAGGGTATCGTTGGTTTCAGAATTTGGTTAGGAGTTCGTGTGTTGTTGTTGGCTTTAACTTGTGGGTTTCTTATTTATACAGAAATTTAATGTAGAGAAAGGATGAAAAATGAGAAGATGGTGAGGAGAAGACAGAAGGAGTCAGTTAGCGGGCTCATTATGTCTGTATATACAGTAATACTACAAAGTACAAACAACAGCCTTCTCTTATGGCTTATCGAATTGCATACCCATATACATGTATAATGACCCACGTCGCTGGCGCTTGGCCATATTGAAAATGGACGGTATGTATTTAAGAACCTTCAAGGTTTGAGAGATGCTTTAGTCGAACAAGGATACCTTAGTAACAAGAGTGTGTCATGTTTTATGTAGGGAAAGTGCACAGTTTGCAGGAATTGCCCTGGTTGAAGCATTACACAGCAGCATTTAAGCTCCAACAGAAATTTAACTCGATGAGCCATACCCACAATAACTGGCTATTTACCTATCCACCTACAGTCCTGTGCTTGACCAAATGTTGAATAAAGACACATTTCAGGCGAGGACAGACGCTGATGTTGTAAGCGCTTCCGCTAATGTCAACGATGCCTTCTTTACAAGGCGTGTCATTGACGCATGAGACCAAATTATACTAATCGTGTTATGTATTTGTTGTTCAACGTTTGTGTAATTGTTTGGTGTTGTAATCTTGGTCTTCAAGTCTGTTTGCCACAAAAAAAAGGCAAATGCATTTTTAGCGGTGTCATTCAACATTCTATTTTACGACTGTTGTGATAATTATTTTGCATTATACATAGTGGTTATGAGCATTTATGCAAATTTTGTAATATATATTATGCTCATTCCACAATCTACAAATATATCACAAATGGACCAATCCCCTTTCTATTGATACACTATCGACTTACTTCCGCTTAGCTTTCCACCAAATTGGGGCAGCGCGACCTATAGGACGCGATGCAACAACTAGTTCTTCGAAACACATGTTTCTTGTACCATTTAAACCTCTTGTCCCTCCAGATCTCTAATCATTTCAAGAAGTATCCCAAATGTTTGACGATTGATGCGAAGAAAGTTTCTACACATTATATCACTTTCTTTAATCATTCTATTCAAGTTATACAATCTTCGCTTACTTTTAGTCTGTTTATCTAATGTTAACTGTGGAGAATCATGTACAGTCATTCTAATAGTGTACCACATCAAATGTAGCGATACAACACAATTAAATACGATAATCACATTTTGATTAAAATTCAACTCTCTGCTCCTCATAGAAAGACACTACTACAAATTCATGCAATAACAACGCCTCATCAACAACGCATACTCACGAAAATAAAGAAAAACCGTTGTGGAATGGAGAATTATTTTTCCGCGGAATTTTATTAAACCTAATAACAACGGTATAAGTTTTTCGAACGTTGTTATTAGTTTTAACAACGGCGTGAACTAAAATAACCGTTGTAAATAAATTTACTAATAACAACAGTTTATTCTATATCCGTTGTTATTAATTTAGCGCGAAATAAGGAAAAGTAATAACAACGGGTATAAAAAGCCCGTTGTTATAATGTGTTATTAATTTGGCGCAATATTTGGCTTAAATTAATAACAACGGATATGATTTTGTTGTACGTTGTTGTTAGTTGTAACAACGGATATAACTTTGTTAACCGTTGTAAATAAGGAACCTAATAACAACGGTGACTATGAATAATAACCGTTGTCAATACTTTTAATAAAGATGAAAAAAACACACAACACTAAGAATACTGTACTGCAACACAAAAACACAAACACAAAGCGATTATACTGCATCACAAAACCACAAACACTAATAATTTATTGATTTCCTGATCGTCTCTTTGTCATCATCTCCGTCTGCTATTTCTTATTAATCAGGTATTCTAATAATTTTTCTTTATTGATTTCCTGAATTTCGTTTATTTGTGAATTAGTTGCATTATACATTGCATTTTCTGAATTAGTTGGCTTATTATTGAATTAGTTTTAATTAGTTGGATTTTCTGAATTACTTGGCTTACTATATATACTACGAATGTAGATAAATGACTCAAACTTGGATGAATGCTGCGAATATGAGTGACCCAAACTATAAGAATGGTTTAGCTGAATTTTATGAAGTCGTTGCGAACAATTTGAATGGTTCTTCTAGTATTCCATGCCCTTGTGAAAGATGTGGTAATATTAGGTATATGGCTATTCCGGACGTTAAAAATCACCTAGAAAAGTATAGTTTTAGTCGATCCTATACCCGTTGGATTTTTCATGGGGAATCATTAGAGGAAGATAATAATTTTGAAGAAGATGATCTTGAGGTATACGAAAGGATAACTGATGATCCCGAGTGTGCCGAGTATGTTGAGTTGGAAGCAGACGAGTTGAATGTTGGGTCTACAGATAATGAAGAAAAAGATGATGAATCAAATGCTTTTGAAGATGAAAACATTAATTTGGATGACCTTGACAACATGTATGAGAAGTTGTGTGAGTCTGAAGCGCCTCTGTACCCTCGTTGTAAGTACACAAAGATGTCGGCTGTGGTGAAGTTGTATAATATCAATGGGGCAAATGGGGTTAGTGACACGTGTTTCACTAGTTTATTAGCCTTGATAAACGACATGCTTCCAGATGGTAATGTTCTTCCCGTTAAGACATATGAGGCTAAAAAAATAATTAGAGGGGTGGGTATGAAATATGAGAAAATACATGCATGTCCAAATGATTGCGTATTGTATCGAAAATTATATCAAAACTTAACCAATTGTCCGGTTTGTTTTGAGTGGCGTTATAAGGATAAGGAAGGGATACCGGCTAAGGTGTTATGGTATTTTCCAGTGATACCAAGATTCATAAGGATGTTTGCGAATAGCAATGATTCAAAAATGTTAACTTGGCATGAAACTGGAAGAATAAATGATGGGAAGCTAAGAAACCCGGCAGATGGTATGCAATGGAAATCGTTCGACGCTAAGTATCCCGATTTCGGCATTGAACCTAGAAACTTACGTCTAGCGCTGTCCACTGATGGAATGAACCCACATGGAAACATGAGTACCCAACATAGTACTTGGCCAGTAGTGTTGGCAATATACAACTTACCTCCATATGTGTGCATGGAAAGAAAGTACTTGATGTTGTCGTTGTTAATTTCCGGCCCTAAACAACCTGGAAATAATATAGATGTCTATTTGGAACCTCTTTTAGATGATTTGCGAATTTTGTGGGATAGTGGGATAGAAGTATTTGATGCATATAGGAATGAAACTTTCAATTTGAGAGCGATGTTATTGTGTACAATAACCGACTATCCGGCTTATGGCGACCTTTTCTGGGCATACGGTGCATGGGAAAGAGGCATGTCCATTGTGTGGGGAGGATATCGAGTCTGAATACTTGCAGTGTTCTCATAAGTATGTGTATTTAGGAAATAGGAGGGGCTTGGATCCTGACCATTGTTATCGCAAGCAGCAGAAAGCATTTAATGGACGTCAAGAACATCGTCAACCTCCTAGAATTTTGACTGGGCATGATGTTTATCAGAAAGTAAAGCATATTGAGATAAAATATGGGAAGAAGAACGGCTCTAAATTGTCTACTCGTGGGTATAAGAAAAGATCCATATTTTTTGATAAACTTCCATATTGGCCTGACCTGGAGGTCAGGCATTGCCTCGATGTCATGCACATTGAGAAAAATGTCTGTGATAATATTATCAATACCCTCCTGAATGTTCCCGGTAAAACAAAGGATAACGCCGCAGCTAGGGAAGATATGCAAATGATGGGTATTAGGCTAGAGTTGGCACCACAGAAGAGAGGTAATGGTACATTTGTACCGCCAGCAGCTTATACCCTTTCACGGAATGAGAAAAAAGAGTTTTGTGCATGCTTGAATGGAATTAAAGTGCCACATGGTTATTCGTCCAACATCAAAAGCCTTGTGTCGATGCAAGATCTAAAACTCACCGGGTTAAAGTCACATGATTGCCACACTTTGATGCAACAATTACTATCCGTGGCTATTCGCTCCATTTTACCTGAAAAGGTACGATATGCTATTACCAGATTCTGTCTCTTCTTCCAGTCCATATGCGATAAAGTCATCGATCCCGATGATGCGGATTCATTGCAGGACCTCGTTGTCACCTCTCTTTGTCATTTTGAAATGTATTTTCCACCCTCTTTCTTCACTATCATGATTCACCTGACCACTCACTTGGTTAGGGAGATTTTGTACCTTGGGCCCGTGTACTTGAGATACCAGTATCCTTTCGAAAGATTGATGAAAGTCTACAAGGACTATACATCTAATCGGTATCGTCCAGAAGGTTGTATTGCTGAACGTGCTATATTAGACGAAGCTCTTGCATATTGTTACGCTCATCTCTCCCCTGAGGAGTTAATTGGCGTTCCAAAGAATCGTCATAGTGACTGGATGACCGGAAAAGGTATTAGGGGCCGGGTTGAAAAAATTGTGGCACGTGACATGTTACATTTAGCACATACGTATGTGCTAAACAACGAAGATGAGGTGCAACCTTATATTCAACAACACAAAGATGAGCTCAAATACGATCACCCAAACAAGAGCGAGATGTGGATTGCAAACGAGCATAAGAAGACATTTGGAGAGTGGTTTAGGAATGTTGTCTTGGAGTATAAGAATTTGTATGGTGATGACATCTCTCCTAGGTTACTACGTCTTGGGTTAGGTCCAAATGCCAGGGCCACTTTTTTCAGCGGTTTTACTATTAATGGTTATACTTTTTACACCCGCGAGCAAGATGAGTTGAGCACAATGCAAAATAGTGGTGTGAGTTCTGAATTTGAGGCAATGCACTTTGCTACTTCAAAAGATAAAAACCCTATTTGGGGAAAATGCCTTTATTATGGTGTTATTCAAGAAATATTGGTATTAGATTACATTGACTTCACAATACCTCTGTTTCGATGTAACTGGGTTGATAACAACAACAATTTTGTTCGAAAGGATAAAATGGGATTTACGTTGGTCAATTTGGATAAGGTTGGCAATAATAAGGATGATCCTTTCATAATGGCATCCCAAGCTAAACAAGTGTTCTATGTCACCGATCCTATGGATAAGAAGTGGTCTGTTGTACTATCTATAAGGAGTAGACGGGGTGCACCCGATAATGGTGGGGATAATGATCAGGATGTCGTGTTTGAGGGAATGGATCACTCTTCCACTGTATCTTATTTCGACAATGTTGACACTGATCATGATAACATTGAAAGCATCTATATGCGTGATGATCATGGTGAAGGTATTTGGGTTAACGAAGAAACTATGTCGGGCAAGAAACGTCCCCGATCCTGAGGCGGTTAATAATGTGAGGTATTAGCTTATATATTTGTTTTTTTTTTGTTTCTGTTAGTTTCTGTTATTTTTTTAAATTACTATCTTTCTGATGTGAGGTATTAGCAATTCAAGTTCAAGATGTGTAGTCATTCAGTGTATTGTCTTTAGTTTTTGTTAGCTTTGGTCATTGTTGAAGATTCCCAAATTATTTAGCTTTTGGTCATTCAGTGTATACTGCTTATGATATTGCTGTCTTTTTTGGTTTCTGCTGATTATTATTGCAGTGTATAGTGCTTATGATATTGCTGTCTCTAATTATAATTAAAAAAAAAAATAAAGGTAAGCAACAACAACGGTTGTTGTAAATATACCCGTTGTTATTGATTATCACAACGGTTATTAACCACAAACCGTTGTCATAGTGTTTACTAATTACAACGGGTAGACTACTATAACCGTAGTCATTACTCTATCACAACGGTTTGTTTATGATAACCGTTGTCAATATTTGTAGATAGAAAACACACAACACTAATAATACGACTGTACTGCAACACAAAAACTCTATCACAAAGCGATCATTTTTCTGTCATCATCTCCCTTATTATTTTTGAATTTGTGAATTTGTGAACTATTTCTTGAATTTGTGAATTTGTGAATTTGTGAATTTGTGAATTTGTGAATTTGTGAATGTCATTTCCTGAATGTCGTATATTATTTTCACCAATTCAATGTCGTTTATTAGCAAATTTGTGAATGTCATTTCCTGAATGTCATTCAATTCTAATTTTGCTTTATCGATTGAATAGCTTTGAATTGAATTAGTTTAATTACTTCTAAACTTAAGTCAAAAAACAAATTAACGTATCAACATTAATATTATTAAATAATAAGTTCAAACGGCGCCACACACAAATGGCGCCAAAACAACAACAAACAACTACAACCAAACAACAACAACCAAACAACTACAACCAAACAACAACAACAAACTAAATTGAGTCCGGGTAAATCTCCCGGATAGCTGCCACCGCTAGAGCATATGCATCAATCGGGTCAGCCTCGGCCAGAGCCAACCCTTCCCACTGCTCTACCTGGGTCACTTCAACGAGCTCGACCCCATTTGGCCAACGATAACGGTCATGTTTGGAAGCCACCCATAGATATGGCCCAGGCTGATGGTCCGTGCTCTCAATAAAATCTTTTCGCCCATGCCCGGCCTTGTCAAACATTCTTGCCAGTTTGAATGCGGACGCACGATGAGCATCCGACATCCCAAACTCGAAAACGAGTTCCCCTGTAAAGTACCTGCGATGATAATTTGGCCACATCATCCTGATTAAGTAGCCATTTCGAATAAGCGTATCACGGAGTTTTTTGTAGCTTTTACACACAACGTAGCCACCCTCAATATGAGAAGGCATTTGTTTCATGATGCAAGCATATGGTTTAGTAAAAGTTTCAGACACTCGCGTATGGTCTTTCACAAGGGCATGAAATACTAGAAGAACCATTCAAATTGTTCGCAACGACTTCATAAAATTCAGCTAAACCATCCTTATAGTTTGGGTCACTCATATTCGCAGCATTCATCCAAGTTCGAGTCAATTATCTACATTCGTAGTATATATAGTAAGCCAAGTAATTCAGAAAATCCAACTAATTAAAACTAATTCAATAATAAGCCAACTAATTCAGAAAATGCAATGTATAAGGCAACTAATTCACAAATAAACGAAATTCAGGAAATCAATAAAGAAAAATTATTAGAATACCTGATTAATAAGAAATAGCAGACGGAGATGATGACAAAGAGACGATCAGGAAATCAATAAATTATTAGTGTTTGTGGTTTTGTGATGCAGTATAATCGCTTTGTGTTTGTGTTTTTGTGTTGCAGTACAGTATTATTAGTGTTGTGTGTTTTTTTCATCTTTATTAAAAGTATTGACAACGGTTATTATTCATAATCACCGTTGTTATTAGGTTCCTTATTTACAACGGTTAATAAAGTTATATCCGTTGTTACAACTAACAACAACGTACAACAAAATCATATCCGTTGTTATTAATTTAAGCCAAATATTGCGCCAAATTAATAACACATTATAACAACGGGCTTTTCATACCCGTTGTTATTACTTTTCCTTATTTCGCGCTAAATTAATAACAACGGATATAGAATAAACTGTTGTTATTAGTAAATTTATTTACAACGGTTATTTTAGTTCACGCCGTTGTTAAAACTAATAACAACGTTCGAAAAACTTATACCGTTGTTATTAGGTTTAATAAAATTCCGCGGAAAAATAATTCTCCATTCCACAACGGTTTTTCTTTATTTTCGTGAGTATGCGTTGTTGATGGGGCGTTGTTATTGCATGAATTTGTAGTAGTGCAAGCATCTTGTGCAATTCATGGAGAGTGGTTTTCATGTTTTGCATATTGTAGTTTACCCTAAACTGCACATATGCCTTGATTTTCCCCAAGGAATGAAGTACTCGATCAATAACGAGTTGTTCGGGAATGTCAACCCCTTGCAATTTGAGAGTCTCGACATGCTCAATCAATTTGAGTACATGAGGGCTAACCTTTTGGCCCTCTTTAAGATTCATGTCGAAAAACGCGGAAGCCGTCTCATATTATATGATCCTAGGAGCTTGTGAAAACATGGTCACAAGCTTCGTGTAGATCTCATAGGCCGTGCTCATCTTTATGGCACTCCTTTGGAGATCGGTCTCCATGGAGAAGATCAAAACGTTTTTTATCGCGGTGGAGTCTTTATGGTAAGCCTCATAGGCTCGCCTTGCGCCGGCGGTTGACCTTTCATCAGGTGCGGTGGGAGAGGCCTCGGTAAGGTAACGAAGCTTGTCGTCACCCTCCGCGGCCAAGCGGAGTTGCGCATCCCAATCGGCAAAATTAGCGTCATTCTTTTCTAATTTGCATCAATCCATGAAGGATCGAAGCCATGAGACATTCTTGAGAGTTGGAGCGTTAGTGGTTGTCGTGTTGGATGAACTAGCCATTGCGATTAAATAATATTGACTACAAAAATGAGATGAAGGAAATGTCAACATTTATCGTTTTAAATACTTGTCAACATTTTAAACAAGTTTTAACATTTAAATAGTGACCTCTAGCCAACTATTATAAATGATTCCGAGATCCAAATTCATATCAACTTGGGCACGGTGAGCCGATTCATCCCTCATTAACATAATTCGGTGGATTAACTCTTTAATCGATTCTACATTAGAACTCTCGGTCGATAATATTACTTTAATATATATATTTATCTTAATCCCGGAACACATGCGGCTACGGTCGCGAATACTTCCGTTGAGCTCAATCCAAATTTCGAAATAATAACCTTTATTACCCCACTTACCCAACGTAACAAGTTTAGTACCCCGGTGAGCCGAGCCTTCTTCCTTGCGAAATTGGGATTCATGGGTTCTACTATTTGGTAAGGCTTGATCTCAATTATTTATTATGAGAGGTCATGTCAATTTATTATCTATCTCGTTTAAGTGAACTAAATTGATGAATTAACGATAATTTTAATTGACACGGTCGAATACTCGATAAAATATGCATGTCTTGTTAAGCGATTTGGCAATGCATGCAAACATATTAAAATAAAATGCAAGCATAAAGATAAAATTGGATTGGATACAAGTTTTAAGAAAAGTCACCTAAAAATCATATAGTATGGCCTTTCCTAGAATAGAAAATCATATTCCCTCCAATCCAAACCAATGTACCCGTAGGCCCGGATACAAGTTTTAAGAAAAGTTACCTAAAAATGGTAAAAAGACTCATGTACCCTTACTTTTTGTGAGTAAAGTGGATGAGACTTGATGGTATTTGAGTAAATAAAAGATTGTAATGGAGGTATATTTGTCCACATTTTGCCAATAAAGGAAATGAGTACATTGGATTGGATTTTCCCAAAATGGAAAGTGAGTACATTGGATTGGATAGGAGGGAGTATAATCTATTACAAATTCGGAAACCAACTTCTTTGGTCCCTTGAACTTCATAAGCACACTTCCCAAGGTCACCGTCTCTTTCGGAACGCCTTTCCAAATGGCACCGTTGTTGGACCTATTTTATAGTTTTGATAATGACATGTGCTTACTTGATAATGTGCTTTACTTGATATATCATATGCGTGTAATTGTGTGTTTTAGTCTTATTATAGCTAACAACAATTACGAGAAGAAAGATCAAAGTTATAACAACTTCAGGAATAACTTTGGAAGTGTACATGGAAGTTATAGCTACTCAGTCATAACTTTAAAGAAAAACGCTTCAAGCAAGATCTACCTCAAATAACACAAGGCTCAAGATGGAGGGTCTTTGTGATCAAGATGAAGAGATGATCCGTATACTGAATATCTTTGTGAATATTAGATAGTATAGGTCGTCATTCGGTAACTATTCCATTTGAGTGATTTTAAGTTCAAAGTTATAGCTTTAGCCTATAACTTTGGATGATAAATGTTGATGCATTATTTTGGAAATAAAATGTTTTAAGTGTTTTTAAAAGTGAAAGAGTATTTTTATATTTATCAAAAGTTTTAATAGAGAATATATTTATGAGATTCTATTGGTTAGTAATACAACTTATGGGTTTTCATGCTACCTAGGGTTTCTAATATATTCTATCTCAATTTGTTGTTAACCTAATAAGCCCACCTAGGGTTTGAGCCATCTAGGGTTTCGTGTAAACCAAGGGATTGTGTCACCTAGGGTTGCGTGCCTCCTAGGGTTTCGTGAGACTAGGGATTTCGACCTCCTTAGGTTGTTTCCCTTGTTTACCTAATCTAGGATTCTATTATATCTTTACAACAATATTTTGAGATATTAAAGATAAATATATTTCTATAAGATAAACCAAATAATATTTTGAGATAAAGATATTTCTAAAAGATAGGCATATATTATTTTATGATATTAAAGTTAAATTTCTTTCTTAAATATTAAGCTAGGGTTTTAGATCTACTATACTTTTATTACAATAAATACTCCTTCACATCTTAATTGTAAAATACACGAAATACACACAACAACTACACGGCACATCTACTACTTGTGTTGATTTTCCAAAATCGTTTTAAAGCAAACCTTTGAGCAAAATATTTATTATTTTTAGTGTTTGTTTTTCAAAAGAGTCGTGCATCAATTATTATCAATCGCTTGAGTGAAATACGTTATTAGATAATAGTACATCATTATAATCTTACAATTCTTTAACGGGAATCTGTGTGAGTTATATTGTACTTTCTTATTAACGTAAGATAGTATAGAGTATTTAGCGATACTCACCTTGAGTTATAATCATAGTGTTGATTATACGAGTGGGTTGATAATTTTTGTAATCCGTAGAAAGGTACTAAGAATTATTAATCGAGAATAGTTGACGTAGGTTTCAACGTGTGAAACTGAACCACTTCAAAAATCCGTGTGCCTCTCTCTACTCTCTTTACTTTTCGTTATTTCGTTACTTACGCTTAGTTTGATTAATTAATTAGTTGATTTTAATTCATAAGATCAAATAATTAATTACATATCATATAAATCGAAAAAGTGGGGCTAGTTTTTAATACTCAATTCACCCCCCCCCCCCATTTCGTATTCGATCAATAATAGACTCTACAATTGGTATCAGAGCCTCGTGCTCTTGATTTCCTTACAACAAGGAGTCTGATCCGTTTATCCTTTTATTTTTATTTATTTTCCGCTGTATCTAATTTTATTTTAATGGATTCCAAACATCTGAAGTGTCCCGTATTCGATGGGAAGAACTACAGTTTATGGAAAAATATGATGACCCATTTCATAAAGGGTAACAATTGGGAGTGTTGTCTAATCAATAAGAATGACCCTAATAAGATCATGCTTGGATCTGTTAATGGCACTCGCGTTGAAAAGAAAGAAGATGACTATATTGAGGCAGATTATAAGAAAGCTGAGAAAAATTCAAAGGCTATCAGTCTGTTGCAAAACGGCATGACTCATACTGAATTTGATTGTTTCTCATCTAGTTCTACTGCCAAGGAAATATGGGATGGTCTAGAGTTAGCCTATGAGGGGACAACTGTTGTCAAAAAGCAACGTATTGCATTACTGATGCGAAAATACGAATTGTTCTCTATGGAACACAATGAATCGCTCGGCAGCATGTCCACTCGCTTCTCTAGTATCATTAATGAATTGAAAAATCTTGGAAAAACTTTTGACTCCGAGGAAATTGCCAGGAAGATCCTTAGAACTCTATCTAAACGATGGAGACCTAAGGTGACGGTAATTGAGGAATGTAAAGATCTATCTAACCTATCTTATCAAGAGCTACTTGGAATCCTAATGGCTCACGAGATTACTCTTGATGAAGATGAGTCAAATGATAGTAATAGCAAGAAAGTGGCTTTACAAGCCGAATCCAGTGAAAGACAAGATTCGGATCTTGAAGATGAAACAGTGTTATTTGCTAGACGTTTTAAGAAAAAATTATTTAATAAACCACAAGGGAAAATGTTTAACAATAACACCAACAAATCTTATAAGAAGCCAATTGAGTCAAAAGGGTCTCTCTCAAGTCGTGGTTGCTTCAAATGTAGGGATAATGATCACATGATCAAGGATTGCCCTACATGGAAGAAAATCAAAGACAAAAATCAACGAGACAAAACCAAGAAGGAATTCAAACAAGTCATGATGGCTTACTGCTAGGGAGATCTTGACACAGAGGACGACGAGTCAGAGGAAGAAGAAGTCGCCAACTTGTATCTAAGCAACGTCAGTCTTGACCTAATTTGAGATAGTGACAATGAAAGCGAATCCGAGATGTGTCTTGTTGGCAACTCAGATTCAGAACCAGATTCAGAAGATGATGAAGAGGTTAGTCATCTTGAACTTAAAAAGCAAGTTAAGAATTTATCTAAGAAGTCTTTAATTAAGTACTTTGAAGAAGCCTTAGATCATTGTTATGAACAGAGTCTTGAATTAAAAGATCTTAAGGAACAAATCCTTGACATTGCTGTGGAAAACCAACTTCTAAAGGCCAAAACGAAAAAGCTCAAGTCTAAAGTTATGGCAACTTCAGCTATAACTTCAGACATAACAAATGTTGAAAAAGAAGCTCTTGAGTCTAAAGTTATAGCTAATGAAGCTATAATCTCAGAGTTAAAGCTCAACATTAAGCATCTTCAAGCCAAAGTTATAGCTAATGAAGCTATAATTTTAGAATTGAAGAAAGTCAATGAGCTTTTACAATCTGAAGCTAAGGCAAAGGAAGTTGTTATCCTTGATCACAAGAAAGAAAACTCTTTTCTTTCTCAACAATTGAAAGATATAAAGGCTGAATTCTCCCAAGCCAAAAGTCAACATAATGAGGAGAAACTTATCTTGAACAAACGTTTCAATGACTTTCGTGAAAATTTCAAAAATAACAATCCCTCCAAAGACTCGAATGTAGACCATTCATCATGTGAAAACGAAATTCAGTCTTTGAAGGAATTGCTCCTACATGCACGAAAAGTTCATGATAAGTGGGAAGGAAGTCAGAAGGTCTTAGACTTCCTTACCGAACAATCTAATAATAACATGAAGATGGGTCTAGGTCATGAATGTTATAGTCATAGAGACCATGATAAGTGCAAATCCACTCCTTCTGACCGTGACTTCAGAAGGAGGAAGTATGTCAATCTTTCAGAATATCTGATTTGCAATTATTGTGGTCACAACGGTCATGTTAAAGATAATTGTGTTAAATACGTCAATGATGATAAAAATCAAACTGATTTTGTTAAAAAACATGACGTGTCTAGTGTTAATGAGTCTGAACCTTTACCTCAACGTGATGAGGTTTGAAAATAATGAGTTCAGATGGTTTTATGACATAGCTTTCGATTACACATTTGTACCTTCAAAATCTAAATCATATGTGAATCAGAAGTAGTCATTTAAACCTAATGTGTGTCGTAACAATAACAATCACTATAATAAACCTAGACAACCCTATATTAAGAAGAAAAGAATTGTTAGACATGTATGGGTTAGGAAGGATCAAATACATAAAGTCACTAACCATAAAGGACCCAACTTAGCGTGGGTACCTAAAAGCTGTATTTGATTCTCTTGCAGATAATAGTGAAAGAAAATAATTTATGGTATCTCGACAGTGGTTGTTCGAGACACATGACCGGAAACAAGAATCTTTTTCTTTCACTAGAGCCCTTCCACGGTGGCAAGGTCACTTTTGGAGACAACAAGAAGGGCAAAATAATTGGTGTAGGTAAGATTGGTATATCTTCTTCACATGCTATTAAAAATGTATATCTGGTAGATAGTCTTAAGCATAACTTGCTAAGTATCTCTCAATTATGTGACAAAGGCAATAAAGTAGTTTTTCATTCAAATGTTTGTCGTATCATAATTGAAGGAACTAGTAATGTTATTCTAGAAGGCTTACGTAAAAGGAACGTGTATATGATTGATTTAAATAAATTTACTACAAGTTCCTTTACGTGCATGAAAGTTACTGTGGATGATTCATGCTTATGGCACAAGAGGTTTGCACACATCAGTCCAACAATTTTAAAGAAACTCAAATTGTGGGATTTAGTTGAGGGTTTACCCTCAATCAAATTCGAACAAGAGAAGATGTGTGACTCATGTGCCCGTTGTAAACAAGTTATATCTTCATTCAAACCAAAACGAGTAGTAAGTACAGAGCGTCCACTTGAGTTGGTACACATGGATTTGTGTGGACCTATGAAAGTCAGAAGCCGCGGTGGATCAAGGTACGTATTCGTCTTAGTCGACGACTACTCAAGGTATGTTTGGCCTATCTTTCTATTTACTAAAGATGAAAGTTCGATGAGTTTGTGGTACTAATGAAGCTTGCCCAAAACAAGTATGATAAAAAGTTAGTTTCCATTCGTACGGATCATGGCACCGAATTTGATAATCAAGCTTTTATAGAATATTGTAGGGAGAATGGTGTAGGACATAACTTTTCTGCACCACGAACCCCACAACAAAACGGTGTCGTGGAATGTATGAATAGAACATTAGAGGACATGGCTCGCACTATGCTTTTGTGCAGTGGCCTTCCTAAGAACTTTTGGGCCGAAGCCATTAGTACTGCATCCTATGTGCACAATAGAGCTATGATTAGACCTATTCTAAAAAAAAACTCCCTATGAACTTTTAAGAGGGAGAAAACCCAATATAGCTCACCTTCGTTGCTTCGGGAGTAAATGTTTTGTCCATAATAATGGAAAAAGTAATTTGAGCAAATTTGATCCACGAAGTGAAGAAGCTGTGTTTGTTGGCTATTCTAATCATAGTAAAGCCTTTAAAGTTTTTAACAAAAGAACTTTGTGCATAGAAGAAAGTGTTCATGTTGTATTTGATGAAGATAATGTGCCTGAGCAAGTTGAACAGAATGAAGAAGAAGACATGAATGATCCAGACTTTCGCCTTTCAAGGGAAGACGTGCCAGAAAATAATGAAGAGGTTATTGAAGGAATCAATGATGAACTTGATAAATCCGCAAATAACCTTGAAAAGAGAACTGAGACAATTGTTGATGATACGAATGTCTCTTCTCAAAACAAGGAAAAGGAAACTGAAATTATAGCTGATGATGCTATAACTTTGGACCAAGATCAAGATGTTGTAACTGAAGTTGTACCAACTTTAGCTATAACCCCAGAGTCCAACTCAGGGGGAACCAATCTTGATTCCGAATCATTGTGAGGAAAGTGAGAGTTCATCAGATGATGATGAGCCTAGGAACTCTAAGAAATGGAAATATAAGAGTTCTCATCCTATGGACAGTATCCTAGGAAGTTTGACTAAAGGAGTTCAAACTAGGCGAACATTAAATAATTATTCAATCTATTCTTTTCTGTCTACCATAGAGCCTACCAACATCAAAGAAGCACTTGCAGAATCCGATTGGATTGTAGCAATGCAAGAGGAGCTTCAACAGTTTAAACGTAATAAAGTCTGGCACCTCGTGCCATGACCTTCTAATCGAACTGTGATTGGCACTCGATGGGTATTCAGAAATAAATTGGATGACTCAGGAATTATAGTTCGTAATAAGGCTCGATTGGTTGTTCAAGGTTATAATCAACAAGAAGGGATTGATTATGACAAGACATTCGCACCACTAGAAAGACTTGAAGCTATTCGCTTGCTCATCGCCTTCGCAGCTCATAAAGGAAAGAAATTTTTCCAAATGGACGTTAAGACTGCATTTCTTAACGGTTATTTAGAAGAAGAGGTTTTTGTTGAACAACCTTCTGGATTTTTGAATAGCAAATTTCAAAACCATGTTTTTAAACTCGATAAAGCTTTATATGGAAACATGCGCCTAGGGCTTGGTACGACAGACTGTCAAAAATTTTATTGCAAAACAATTTTAAAAGAGGGTTTGTCGACAAAACCCTATTTCTAAAATCCGAAGGTTCTGATTTACTTGTTGCTCAAATTTATGTAGACGATATTATTTTTGGTTCTACTAACAATATATTGTGCAAGTATTTTTCAGATCTCATGACCTCAGAATTTGAAATGAGCATGATGGGAGAATTAAAATTCTTCCTAGGATTGCAAATTCAACAAACCAAAGAAGGAATAAAGATTCACCAACAAAAATATGTCAAGGAGCTAATCAGAAAATTTGTATGGAGAACGCTCATCCAATGGACACACCTATGGTAACTGATAAAAAGTTGACCTTGGACGAAAATGGTAAGTCCGTAGATGAGACTACATATCGAGGTATGATTGGTTCTTTATTATATTTAACTGCAAGTAGACCTGACATTATGTTCAGCGTATGTGTCTGTGCTAGATTTCAATCATGTCCTAAAGAGTCACATATGATTGCAGTTAAACGTATCTTGAGATATTTAATTGGTACATCTAATTTATATTTGTGGTATCCACTTGAGTGTAATTTCGATCTAGTAGGATATTCAGATGCAGATTATGCAGGATGTTCCTTAGATAGAAAAAGTACCTCTGGATTTGCCACGTTTGTTGGACCATGCATAATAACTTGGGGCTCAAAGAAGCAAAATTCGGTTGCGTTGTCTACAGCAGAAGCTGAATACATCGCTGCAGGACTGGTATGTTCTCAACTACTTTGGTTAAAGCAACAACTATGTGATTATGGTGTTAATGTTGGTTGTATGCCTGTTTTCTGTGATAATACGAGTGCTATTATTATTTCCAAAAATTCAGCTCAGCATTCTCGTACTAAGCATATAGACATTAGACATCATTTTTTACGTGACCATGTAGAAAAGGGCAACATTAAACTCGAATTTTGTAGTACTGAAAATCAATGGGCTGACATTTTAAAAAAGCCGTTAGCGAGAAGACGTTTTGAGATTTTGCGGTTGGAAATTGGTTTAATCAGTAGCAATTAAATTCGTTATATTTATTTTGTGAACCTGCGTGACTGGCTAGAATAAGACGAGATTGTATGACTGTGTCCGAATATTTCATTGCTAGGATATTTGTGTTTAATATAATATATTTTACGTGAGTATCTTGCATATTAAGTGTTTTATGGAAATTGAATTATGAACCACATAGTTGCCAAAAACCTATCTTATTCACTTTCCAAATTGAACCAAAATTCTAAATCTACTACCCCATGTACTCTAGTGGTTGCCTCAAATTATCAACCAAAAAATACCTTCCATATATCCTTTTTTAATTACCAATCTCATTTGTAACACCCGGAAATGTACCCTATTTTTCTAGTAGAAATATTTTACGGATACTTTTCAGCAATTTTGAAATGTACCCTATTTTTCTAGTAGAAATATTTTACGGATACTTTTCAGCAATTTTAAGTTTTAAATTAGCTTTTTATGTTTCGAGTCGAATTTAGAATTTCCGAGTTCGTATTTGGAATTTCTGCGAGATTCCATGAAAAAGCCGTCTTAAGACGAGTTTGACTTTTTGGTTGACTTTTCCTTATTTATACTCATATTTCCTTAACCTAATTCATTACTCCAAAAACAAACACAACTTCCTTCCTCTTTAAGAAAACCCAATTCTTGCCTCCTTAGCTTTTTACGATCTTTGATTCGTCGTAACTTCTTCGTTACTTGATAGAATTTACGTAAGTTTATCTTATTCTTCCTCCCGTACCTTCCTCTATCCATATTGGTAATAAAATTACCGTCTTTCTCGCTTTTTAAATAATCCGTCTTTCTCAAGATGAATTTTATTCATCTTTTACGATCTATATGTAGGTGGTGACCTCCAAGATTCCGACAAAGGCTATTTTCCAATAGAAGAGGAGCTTGACGAGTAGTGAAGACGCTTAAAGGTAACGGTGAAGGGTTACTCGATATCATTTACGTGTTTTACATGATTTCCATGTTAGAATTCGTTTTTGGAATACAATTAGAAAGCTTAGAAATTATTATTTTGAGGATGATTGTTGTTAGTTGATGATTGTTGATGATGAATATTGATTGTTTAGCTAGTTGCTAGATCGATTAGGAAAATACCCCATCTATTTCGAAAATACCCCATCTATTTCGAAAATACCCAATCTAATTCGAAAATACCCCATCTAGTTCGAAAATACCCCATCTAATTCGAAAATACCCCATCTATTTCGAAAATACCCCATCTATTTTGTAAGATCACTTTTACTTGTAAAATGGGAAATGATAGGAAGGTGTTGTTGGGTCTCGGGTGGACTCGTGCAAAATTCACAGCACCGACCCTTTTTGGTAGAATGCTCATATCTCCTTCGTTACTTGCTTGTTTTGGGCTTGTGACCATTCGTTGGAACCGTAAGAGGATAAGCTATCACCTCCACTTGGAATTTCTGCATTCCCATATGTAGAACTCTAGTTAGGACCGTTTGAAGTGAACCCTTGTTTTAGTTAGTTTCCAAACTTGTTGTTTTGGAGAGGGATCTATGTTTTTATTCATTATGCTTCATAAACTTGTTCTAATGCTTATGTATCATGTGGTGACTCATGTTTATCATATTTGAACTTATATGATTCCCTATTCTCATGTTTTGTGACGGTTTTTGGTATGTTCCCACTTTGAGTCAGTTTTTACAAATGTGACGGTTGGAGCACTATTTTGTCTTGTGCTTTGTACTCTCATTCCCTTGGCTACCTTCCCGTTCGTAAGGCTGGAATGTCGGAACGGAGAGGTATCTTACTGCTTAATTGCATGTGTAGTGGGCATACGACGACGTTGTTGGGAGTTGAACGCATTGCGTTGATCGACCCGGCCGTCAAATATTGTGTACTTGCGAGGTGGTGTTATTTGCATGTAGCGTACCGCTTGTTATGTGGCTTTGAGCTTGTTTTTCGCCTTTTTCGTGAATTGATCTACCGAATGTTTGAGGTACTCGTGCTCGGCCGTTTTATTTTTGTAAGTACGCGAGTCTTGGATGCGAACTCTTTTAATCGCATGGCGAATCGTAACATCTTTATTCCGGGTCTGGGGCCAGATTTAGACTGGAACGTATTATTATCGTCGTCCTAACCAGGAGGAAATTAGTCTACATACGCGAAATGCTTTATCGTGTATGCGTTCCGGGAAATGCTTTAATCCGTGGATGCCTTTTAATCATACTTGCCATGTACACGATGCTAGTGCGTTTCATTTACCGTGAGAAAGGTCGTCTTTGTGTCGCTGTCTGTGAATGCGTGATTTCATGATTGTATTCATGGTCATTGCATGACTTGACACCGTCAAGGTCTTGGTTCGTGAATGGATGGTAATATGTTGGATATTATGTGATCATCGCATGACTTG
>JAIUZE010020521.1:0-32616 GCA_022085475.1 Heliosperma pusillum
TTCAAATCCCAATCGCACCCGAGGACCAAGTCAAGACCACATTCATATATCCGTTCGGTACCTTTGCATATCGCCGAATGCCATTTGGTCTATGTAATGCACCGGGAACCTTCCAACGGTGCATGTTGAGTATATTCTCCGACTTTGTAAAAAAGATCATAGAAGTATTCATGGACGATTTCACCGTCCATGGGGACTCCTATGATGCATCTCTAAAAAACCTTGCCCTTGTCTTAGAGCGATGCCAAGAGTCCCATCTCATCTTAAACTCCGAAAAATGTCATTTCATGGTGGCTAGCGGCATCGTTCTAGGACATGTAGTGTCGGAAAGGGGGGTTGAGGTGGATAAGGCTAACGTTGACATTATCAAAACCTTACCTTATCCATCCAACACCCGAGACATTAGGTCATTTCTAGGACATGCCGGTTTCTACCGAAGATTTATTAAAGACTTTTCAAAGATTGCTAACCCCCTATGTAAGCTTTCGCACAAAGAAGCGGAATTTGTCTTTGATGCCTCTTGTAGGAAAGCTTGATTATTTGAAGGAGATATTGGTCATCGAACCAATTATTCAAGCACCTCAATGGGATCTTCCATTTGAAATCGTGACCGATGCAAGTGACTACGCATTGGGAGTGGTTTTGGGTCAAAAGAGTGAAAAGGGACCCCATGTGATTCAATATGCATCTACACTCTTGAATGACTCCCAAAAGAACTACTCTACAACGGAGAAGGAGTTCCTTGGTGTGATATATGCCCTAGAGAAATTTTGATCCTATCTCTTGGGCACAAAGGTGATCATCTACACATATCATGCCGCCATTAGATATCTTGTGGCAAAGAAGGATGCAAAACCAAGGTTGTTGAGGTGGATTCTTCTCCTAAGTGAATTCGATGTAGAGATCAAGGACAAGAAAGGGGTGAAGAATGTGGTGGCGGATCATCTAAGCCGGCTAAACCTTGAAGGAAGAACATCATGCCCTCTTGATGAGGTTGAAGGAGGTCTCCCTCATGAGTCCCTATATGCTATCCAAGTGGAGGAGCCATGGTATGCTACCATGGTCAACTATTTGGTAACAAAGCGGTTTCCAAGCCATTTTTCTTTCCATCAAAGGAGCAAGGTAAGGTCCGATGCAAAGTACTACATATCGGATGACCCATACTTGTGGAAATTTTGCCAAGATCAAATTATAAGAAGATGCGTGCCCGAGAGTGAGATTTCATCCATTCTACATCATTGTCATGACTATGCATGTGGAGGACACTTTGGGCCACAAAGAACCGCAAGGAAAGTGCTTGAATGCGGTTTCTTTTGGCCAAGCCTTTTCAAGGATGCTCATAAATTTGTGAAGACTTGTGACCGATGCCAAAGGATTGGGAACTTGACAAGAAGGGACGAGATGCCACAACAACCCCTCCTCTATTGTGAGGTCTTTGATGTTTGGGGAATCGATTTTATGGGCCCTTTTCCTAACTCTTATGGGTACTTATACATCCTTTTGGCGGTGGATTATGTGTCCAAATGGGTGGAACCAATTCCCACCCGCACCGATGATGCAAGAGTGGTAGCAACCTTCATCCAAGAGAACATATTTTCCCGCTTTGGTTTCCCAAGGGCCATAATTAGTGATAGAGGTACTCACTTTTGCAATAAGGTTATTGGAAGCCTTCTCAAAAAGTTTGGGATGAACCATAAGATTTCTACGGCCTATCACCCACAAACAAACGACCAAGCCGAGCTCTCCAACCGTGAGATTAAATGGATCCTTGAAAAGACGGTGAATCCGGATAGGAAGGATTGGAGCAAGAGGCTAGTCGATGCTTTGTGGGCATATAGAACCGCATTTAAGCCCCCCATAGGCATGTCACCGTTCCGTCTCATATATGGCAAGGCTTGCCACCTCCCCGTGGAGGTTGAGCACAAAGCCTATTGGGCTATCAAATCCTTCAACCAAAACCATGATGAGAGCGGTATGCACTGGAAGCTACAATTGCAAGAACTTGAGGAAATTCGCCATGATGCATATGAGAACTCCTCAATTTACAAGGAGAAAACAAGGAAATGGCACGACGGTATGATAAACCATCGGGTTTTCAAAGAAGGGGATCAAGTTCTTGTTTTCCAAAATCGTTTTAAACTCTTCCCGGGTAAGTTGAGGTCTAGATGGTTTGGACCTTACACCGTCAAGAAGGTGTTTAATCATGGAGCAATTGAGGTGGAAGGGCCCGCGGACGGAAAACTAATCAAGGTGAATGGTCACCGCCTCAAGCATTATTTCAAGGGATGTGACCGGGAGGGGGAAGAAGAGGTCTTACTTGAAGACCCCGTGTATGAAGATTAAAAATCTTGGAGCCACTAAGTCGAGCCATCGACTCTAAATAAACGGCAAACCGTGTAAATATTCTATTATTGTGAATATTTCATTTAAGTTTCATTGTTAATTTTTAATATTTGAGTTGTTTTTAAGTAATTAGAATTTGCATCAATCAAAATTTTTGAAGTTACTAACGATTTTGTGAAGATTTTGCAAGTTTTCGGCCGCCTCGGGATGCCTGCCACGGGTAAAAAGTGCGAGACTCGGTGAAATTTTGATATTGAAGGTTATTATGGGTCATTGGAGTGAAAATCGAAGTCTAGTGGTGTTTGGAAGACTTAGCCAAAATTTGGCTAAGTGCAAAATTGAAGAAATCCGGCAGTAGATTACGTTGCCAGCGTCCCTGGGCCCTGCCAGCGTCGAGACCTGATATCAGCTCCTTCATAGCCTCGCAAGCACGAGTTCTTCAAAAGACTATCTTCATCTTTCACGAAAAAAAAACCCCCAAAATCAACCCCAATCCCTCAAATCTTCACCTTTCTTCACCAAATCTTCACAAAACTTCATCACAATCAATCAAATTCTTCATTCTAACCTTCATTCTACTTTCAAACACCTCTAAATCAACTCAAATCACTCAAAATCTTAGAAATTTTCCTTTAGAAAACCTAGAAAATTCTTCTTCAACTTCGATTTTAAGGAGCTTTTAGTGGGTTTTGAAAGGGTTGTGAAGGGTTCTTTGCTTACTCTAATCATCAAGGAGCTAAATTTTAGTGGCATCAGGAAGGTATAGCTTAATACTTAACTTTTTCCATTTTGTTCATCAATTTTACTCGAAAATTAGGCTTGATTAGTCTTCTTTTGAGTTTCTTCTTGCTCTTGTTGATTGTTTAGCTAGGATTGGTGAAAATGTTTCTGAGTAAGGCATAAGAATTCAACAAACACTAAACTTTTAAGGTGTTGAGATTGTTGCACACCAAGTGTTTGTTGAATTGCTTCTTTAGGTGAAAAACTATTTTGTGTGTTTTTTTGTTGTTGTTGTTGTAGTAGTAGTATTGTATTGTTGTAATTGTTGCAGGAAATGGCTCCAAAAATCTCCAAATTGTTTGGGAAGGGAAATAACAAGAGGACCGCGGTGAGTGAGCCCAACACCGATGTTGAGGTAGTTTTCATGGGTTATGAGAGGTTGAGTGCACAACACAAAAAAAATTGGGACAAACTCACCACACCCCGACAACAACCCCTTATAACCACAAAATTATTCTCCCCAAACACCCTCCGTGCATTGGGAATGCTCGACTTGACAAGGGATATGCTAGCTAAAGTTGGGCTAGAAGCTTATCTCGAACCGGACTCTTGGGATTACACCTATAAGAGTTTCGCGTACGAGTTCATAGCTACCTTGTCCGAGTTGGACGTACCCGATGGGAACGAAAAAGCCTACCGTTTCCGCCTACACCAAAATTGGCACAATGCCCCAATTTCAGAAATCCGCCAAAGCGTCAAAATCACCAAAAACCCCGAAGAGATAAAATGCCCCAAGGGGAAATTGTACAACATGTGGAAAAAGATTACGGGATGTGACATTGCCTCTAATGATGCAAAACTCTCCACCATCACCCACCCCGTGCTTAGACTCATTACCCGTTTTTTTACCACTGTCTTTAACTACGCGGGAGAGCCCGCTAGGTACCGGAGAAAACCCGGTTGTGTTTGTGGACTATGCTCCTGGGAGGGGTGGGGGTACCGGATTGGGCGGACTTGTTCATGAGAGCTTGTATTAAGCACCGCCAAAAATCCACTAAAGCAAGTATCCACCTTGGGGGGATGATTTCCTTTTTGGTTCAACATTATGAAGGGGGGATTGATGAAGAACAAGAGGTCAATTCTTGAAAGGGATTAACAAGGTACAACCACTTGGGGCTAGAGGATGTGAACATGTTCAAAGTTAGAAAGTTGGAGCCTTTGAGAGGATTTTGGTTGGGGAGTGATGGCCTAAGCTACATGAAAGTGCCTCGACCTTTAAACAATCCTTTACCTAGGGGGCAAGAACCGGAGAATTTCTTTTGTCCTAGGGAATAAAGTTTAAGGAAGAGTAGTAGTGAGGAGGAGGAAGAGGAAATGCCCTTGCGGCAAAGGAGGCAAAGGAGAGAGCAAGGTGAGGGGAGCAAGCAAGTTAGAGAGGAGAAGGAGATCCTCACAATTGAGGCGGGACCTTTCCAAAACCCACCTTTTACACAACAACAACCACAACCACCACCATACCATTACAAATCATCTTACCATAGCCACCAAGACACTGACACCCCAATGTATGAGGCGGAGACTCATGCTAGCACCCCAATGGAGCCATGGAAACAACAAATGACATCATACTTTGCTAGCACAAACGATGTCCTCAAGCACATAAGTGGACGGGTGGACGACTATTATAGTTGGCAACAAACCCAAGGGGGTAGGCTTGAGTCTTTAGAGGATTGACACAATGTGGTGGAGGCAAAAGAGAGGTTGAGAGAGGAGGCCGAGAGTCCCAACAAGCAGAGTCGAGGAGGATGGTGGAGCGGCAAGAGGAAAACCGCGTTTGGCAAACACAACAAAACCAAAGGTGGAAAGAACAAAATGACATGTGAGTGGCACAAAATGCTTGGAGGTAGCAAGCCACAAACCATTTCCAAGCTCAAAATGAGCGCCACCACACCTACCTGAAAGTCCCAGACCTCTAATTAGACTCCTCTAATTAGTTCATTAAATTACATTAACTTAATGATTTAGGATCTAGTTATCATGCATGCAAATATAAAAGCATAAATATAAATATAAGAAGAAATTTCCTTACAATGAGAAATTTTTCGGTCAAAATGGGCACAATAAGAAACTCTTTTCTTATTGTTCTTGAGCATGAAATTAGTGGATGATCCTCCAAAAACAACCTCCAAAGTAGAAGGTCTCCTTCTTATTGCACCCAAGAAACAACCCAAATAATCTCTACTATTATCGTACTAGATAATGAGAAGAGATTTCATCTTTTACTAATATAAATAATATTACTACTCTAGTAATATAGATGAATATTAGTGTATTGAGAGTTAAAGACATGAAACATGAATTAAAAGCATGAGCAAGAAACAAGAACAACTCTTGTTCTTTTCTTCTTACAATCTCACGGCACAACCCCTTGCAAATGGGTATATATGTGCCAATTTTAAATCACATGCAAATGTTTTATGTGTTAATTTGTACAAAATTATTAAAGTAGTGTAGGCAATGTCACTATCATGTGAATAAGTGTGCTAATAAAATAAGAACAATCATCATTGCTCTACAATAGCACAATTTCGGCTCACATGTAGCAAAAATGGTCCATATTGATTTTTGATATTTGTCCCACAAATACTTATAATCATATGCTTAATTATCTTATATAATTAAGTGTTAATTTGATCATATAACAATTATATGACACAAATTAATAAACAATATGTACTTAACTTTTAAGTGATATTATATCATTATATCAATATATAATGGGTCCCACAATGTTCAGTTAATTTATTTTTCAACTCTTTGTAAATATAATTAACTAATTACCTCTACCTCAAAATGTATGCATAACCTCAACTAATTTAATGAATTAACGATTAATCACTAAATTAAATCTTATTTAATCGTATTAAATAAAGACGTAAAATTTATTCAGTCAGTTATCGTATAATTGACTAATAAACTTAAGTGGAATGAGTTCCTAACTCAATTTCCAATAAATAACTCTCGTAACTAAACGTACATATCAAATATATGTAATGCCCTAATTAAACTGTATCATATACAAATAAGTAGTATTCTATTTGGGTCTCATCATATAGGTGTGACCTAAAGGGATCAGTTGATCACCGCCGTCATACCACAACAACATCAAACTCTAGTCAGCCGAGCGTTACCAATTTACGTTAATCAACTGACGTGGAGTATCAAAACATACTAATCATGTCACGTATATTTCAAATGAGATTTATTATATAAATGCACTATTGTGGAGGACACTTACTCCAACAATCTCCCACTTGTCCGATACAAGTTGTGCATGTAGCAACACTATTGCGGAGGACTCCTCCTCCTACAATTTCTCCCACTTGTCTCAACAAGTTGTGTGCTACCGATTCTCTTGTCTCTTTTGTGTCACATCCTCCCACTCATTGCAAGGTGTCTTACAGGTCGCACTTGCAATTTAAAATTATAAGTAGAGTGGTTTTCTCGATCTGGGAGAGTAACTGTCTGACCGGAAAATCTACTAGAGATCTCTTCCGAGCGTGGCCACGCATTTCCAGTTACTACTCCTCGAGTGGCCCGAAGATGTTAATACCCAACGTGGGTGGACAATTCCTGTTGACCCATCTTACACTGTATGATGCAGATCACCATGACCCAGAAGATGTCGATCGACCTCCTTTCACGGCACAACCTAGGACAAAAACCAAAGACAATCGGAAACTACACAGACTCAGGTAAATGGTCGCTAGTCTAAAGAATCGACTCATAGGAATAAAATAGAAATTCCCGCCACGACTTGGCTTCAACAATTTTGATAAGGGACTATATTATGGTCACTGCCCGACAGAGTTTCTCCACAGTCTGTCTATGTAAACGACCAGTCATCTGCATGACCCCATGGCGCTGAACCAACCATCGATCGACTTACAATCTAGTCACTTCGAGACGTCACCTCAAATGAGTGACTAAGGACAAAACACTATTTTCATCCTGTTCACTTGAATTGGGTTCAACTTTTCTTTCAACCAATTCGGATAAACAAAGTATTAAAATTTAGTCAAACTAAATAAGGAGTTTTTAAAGAAACTCTAACAATGAATGCGATTATCTAATATTTGGAAAAATTGATACGTTATCAATAATTTCATATCTCATAATCTCTAGCAATTCAGGTACATATTTCAATCCCATTGAAATGACAGGACTATCATGTTCAGCCTGCAAAAGGCATGGCTAATGGATTAGCAATACTTGCATCTTTCCCACCGTTCTATTTGCTATTTCTCTTTGTCTACGTAATCTCATATTACATAAAAATTTCTGAGTACATGTCTAGGTTTGAATCTAGACTTAGGACTCTTGGCCTTAAGGTAGCTCTCATTGTTTTACCAGTATAATGGGATAGGATATACAGCTATAGAAACTACTTCTAGTCCCTCCAATACTGTCGAATCCAAGCTACTTTCATATGCATCATCATATGACGCAATGTACTCAATTTCCGTTGTGAAATCCGCAATGATAAACTGCCTGGAACACTTCCAGCGGATACATGACATTTATATTTGAAAATGTCACTCCTACTTGGAACCTTTCCAATAGTCTTTTCTTCTTGGAACTCTTCCAGCAGATAAATCTTCTATAAAACACAGCCAGTTCGTGATTTCAAATCACTTTGATCAGTTTGGAAACTGAAGTCTGTGTAAACTCTTACACACAACTCACTATAAACTCCAAACATATGGAACATATCTTTAGTTCTTCGCAAGTACTTAAGGACGTTCTTTATGGCTATCAAGTGACTCTCACTTGGATTTGATTGCAAACGACTTGTCATGCTCAAAGCATGCTAAATGTCGCATTTAGTATACATCACAGCGTATATAATTGATCCCGCAGCGGAAGCAATAGGAATCAATTATCATGTGTTCAACTTCCTTGAACTAGTCAAAGATCTTATCAATATAAGAGTTTTGACTCAACGCTAATATCCTTTTAGATTTATCTTTATAAATCCAGATATCTAAAAGATGTATTCTACTTCTCCAAAATCTTCCATCATCTAAAACGATCAATATGTCTCCACATATAAGACTGATGAAAACCATTTTACTCCCACTAAACTTCATGTATTCAACATAATTCCTCGAGATGTCGAGAAATATTTTACAACATGATTGACACACTAATTCCAACTCTTTAGTGCTTACTTAAGACATCCTCTTAAGCTTGCAAAATTAACTTAGGATAATTAGGATCTACGAACCCACAGATGGATATAAAATATTCTACCTCTTCTAGAATCATATTCAAGAAGGTGGTTCTTGAGATCCAATTGACATCATACTACTATGATATGCTCTAATCGCTAAGTGTTATCGAATGGATCAAAGCATTGCAATTGGTGTAAACTCTTTGCCTACCAATTTATCTTTGAGAACATTTTAATGTTCATCCATGCAAATTAAATTTACATTGAAGAGGTCGTAGTTCTTCAAGTAAAATTTACCAGGTCACATACCTGACCATCATGCATGGAGTCCATTACGAATCGTATGACTCTAAGCCATAGTAAGAAGTTGGGACTAGAAACAGTCTTTTATAAGTCACAGATTAGAATTTATCACTATTAAGGAGTGATAAAATTCCACCTGACCTCCTAGGCTCCAAAGAAACAACTACTGAACAAGCAATGAGGAAACTTTTCCCGGACCATATGCTCAGTTTGTGGCTCTAGAAACATTTTCTCCCACTCTGTCTTATCAAGAAATAATCGTATTTTTATTGAAAGACAGCATCACAAGTCACAAACGCTTTGTTCTCGTGGTCAATAAAGGATTATTGAGCACTTGTTTCATTCAGATAACTTACAAAATAGGTACGCTACCCACCCATATCGTATATGGAATGAAATCAGACTGTTTTAAATATGCTTTAATATGGTGGGAAAAGACATAGCAGACAAAAATAATAAAAACCCAAAGTTAGTCAAGTGGCTCAGTATAACTTAACAAAGACAAAACCATATCGTATAAGGTTCTGTTTCTCTATTTAACAACACCTTATCTCATAATGTGTGTTTAGAGAAGTTAACTCGTGAAACTATTTCACAATACTTTTGGTGAAAATCAAAGTCAATACTTAGATATTTATAGTTACGATTTAGTCGTAAGTCCTTGTTTAATACTCTTGTTGATTAACTACTTCCCATTGAAGCTCTTTGAACTTTTCAAATATTTCTCTTAGCACCTCATTAAGTAGAATCAAACACAATATCTACTTAAGTCGCCGGTAAATAAAGTGAAGTAGTCATTACCATCTCTGGTTGTGTTTGTTATTGGACCACACATATCATTATGTTATAGGGCCAATAACTCACTAGTTCGATTTCCTTTTCAATAAAAAGGGGTACGAAGCATCTTGCCTTGAATACAAGATTCGCACAAACCATAAGATTCAAAATCAAATGTTTTAGATGTGCTACACAATCCAGAATTAAGATTAGATTTGGGTCACCAATTTTTGAGCCTTTTACAATCTATATGACAAGTAATTTTAGTTTTAGGTCAAGAATATAATTACCTTTGATTGGTATGGCATAACCATTGACCAAGTATAGGTATAAAAAGGAAACAACGCTTGTTCTATTCACAAAAGTGAAACACTTGTGTCGTACACTAAAGTGGATACTATATTCTTTATTTAGAGGTCGTGTACATAATAACTTTTATTAAAGTATACCTCTAAATCCAAAACTAGATTGATTACATTATAACTTTTATATGTCTCTATAGAAATAAAACTACAATAGTTATATTTCCCTTGTAGGTCGACATTTAATCATGGTTAGTCGTCGCACGAATCATTATTATATGTATTGAATACATTGATGAAAACCATAATGGGTATCTAATACCCAAAAATTGCATTTAGCAAAATAAATGTCGATCATATAGATATTATGGGTGAAAATAGTACACCCAATTTCTAACTCTTTAGAAAACTTGGGGAGATTCTTTTCTTGTGTCCTACACTGTAAGAATAGAATCATCAAAGGTTGGGTTTGACACCTTGCTTGGATTTTGACTTTACTATTCAAAATAGACTTGCCTTTTTCCCTCGCCTTGTGCCAACATCGTGCCAACCTACTCTTGAACCTCGTTTTATTCTTAACAATTAAGAATATAAACATCCCTCTTAGAGCTCCCACTCACTTTTATGAATCTCTACCTAAACAAGTAGATTAGAATTATAATGAAGATTACTCTTTATTTCATTCATGGTTTTACCTTCAAAAAGGATAAACCTTTCATAAAGTGACTACGGTATTTGGTTAATCGTGATTTCAAATAAATCGAAAAACCTAGTCGTCCCAACTGATTTGGCCTCTTTTGAGGTAAGCCTTGATAAGGAGCATTATGACGACATACAAAAATACAAATATTTTTGTTGGAGCGAAAAGATTGATGTACCATTGTTGTAAGATGACGTCACTAAAACAAAATCAAAACGCTTTTGACTAAGTGTGACTTATTCATATACTCTTCTTAAGAGACATTTGCGATGGTGAATATGAGGATCAAAAGAAAAAATTCATTTTGTCATTAGCTACGGTGGTTTAAACGGAGATCGCAATAAAAAATGCTACTGTATAAAATAATGGAAACTCCTTTCCACGATTGAACGGATTTACAAGTTCGTAGAAGGAAAAATAATTGTCATTGCGCGAATAAATATGAACGGAAAATAAACATTCATTGCTTATATATAATTTACTTGTAAAACAATTTTAAACAAGTCACTTATACAATGACCCCTCACGAAATTATATAAGTGATTCCAAGACCCATCTTTAGACAAAAATAGTCATCGTATGCTACATTTATCTAAAAATGGTAAGTCAATACTTGACTAATCCTACCCTTAGAACTCTTGGTTGATGGATTTTAACTAAATCAATCTCCTAGTCCCAAGATAATGCTTATCTCGTTGAGTCCAATCCAATTTTAGCTTGTAATCATATCACCCTACTTACCCGAGGTAAAAAGGGACCCACAAGCGTGGTAGCCCTAATGAACACGGGATTCATAGGTGTTACTAATTGGTAAGACTAATCTCAATTTTTAAGTCATGTGAGAGGTCTTGTCAATTTTGTTATTAATTCCCTATAAGCGAACTAAGTCGGTGAATTTTGAATAACGTTGAATTGACAATCGAGAAATAAAAATGCATGTTGGCGATTTTGGCATGAGCGGAAAAATATAAAGCAAGCAAACAATAAATCATAGTATGGCCACCTAGCTAATCCAATTAACTTGACGATTACAAAATCGAAAACCAACTCCTTGGCCCCTTGCCTCTTTACGGTACATGCTCCAAAAAGGCACCGTCTTTTGGAACACCGACTTCGGGAATCTTCGTCTTCATAATAATTAATTACAAAAGATACAAATAAAATTCCTATTATACATTTGATCTAGAAATGAAATGAAATTATTACAAATGGCGATACGAGATCGCAAATAAAATTACAACCGAATCGATATTCCCTTACTTTATGGGTAATACAAATTAAAATAATCTAGGCCATACTAGGTACAACTTGCATTAAAAATTAAATAAATGACATTCATTCATTCAAAAATAACAACATAAATAAAATGCTATAAAAAATCATACCAAAATCGCCCTTAATACTTATCATGCTCATTCTAGCTCGGTTTTATGGATTCTATCGATTTTTAACCATTAAAAATCAATAATCAACACTTAAATCGTATTTAAGCTCAAACTAATTATCTAAACTGATTTAGGACTCAAAATTAGTCCCCACTAATTTTGTTTTAATTTAATTAGTTCGAATTGATTGTATTTGCTTAATATAGAGGTTTAATCATAACATTTATGAAATAAACCCAAAATAAAATATAAACATCATAAAAATTTGAAACCAAAAATTTTGTACATTCTGGAACATTTCCAGGAACTCTAAAAACCAGAAACATTTGCCCAAAAATTTGAATTAATTTTATGAACAAATAACTTTGTATTCAACGGTATTATAAAATAAAAACCATTAAATATAGTAAAATAGTGAAACAAATTACAATATTTCACCAAGATGATATAAATCAGATTATAAAATGTACCAATAATCTCACTTTATTGACTTTTATCTCATAAAAATCAATAATCATGCAAAAATAAATTAAAAGTCACGAAATTTTACATACATTATGTACAACATGCATGTGAGATCATATTAAAAGTTCATGGCCATAATCAACATGCAACTATTTTTAGTTAACTTTTAACATAAAATATGCATATTAACATGATTTAAAAGCCATAAATCAAAATAAATAGCAAATTAATCCCTAAAATCACCAAATTTTACCACAACCATTTTGAGGTCAGTAGGTATGCATGAAAATCAAAATTTTTTTGCAAACCATTTTTGAACACAAATTTTCAATTTTACTCAAGTTATCGTATAACTCGATTTTAATGCTTAAAATCAACATGCATGTAACAATTGAGCTCTGTTACCACATGAAAGTCCTAGACCTCTAATTATACAACTCTAATTAGTTCATTAAATTACATTACCTTAATGATTTAGGATCTAGTTATCATGCATGCAAATATAAAAGCATAAATATAAAGATAAGATGAAATTTCCTTACAATGGGAATTTTCGGCCAAAATGGGGCACAATAAGAACTCCTTCTTATTGTTCTTGAGCATGTAATTAGTGGATGATCCTCCATAAAAAAACCTCCAAAGTAGAAGGTCTCCTTCATGTTGCACCCTAGAATCAACCCAAATAATCTCTACTATTATAGTACTAGATAATGAGAAGAGATTTTATGTAAATAATATTACTACTCTAGTAATATAGATGAATATTAGTGTATTGAGAGTTAAAGAGATGAAACATAAATTAAAAGCACGAACAAGAAACAAGAACAACTCTTGTTCTTTTTCATGTGCAATCTCACGGCACAACCCCTTGCAAATGGGTATATATGTGCCAATTTTAAATCACATGCGTGCCACGGGTAAAAAGTGCAAGACTCGGTGAAATTTTGATATTGAAGGTTATTAAGGGTCATTGGAGTGAAAATAGAAGTCTAGTGGTGTTTGGAAGACTTAGCCAAAATTTGGCTAAGTGCAAAATTGAAGAAATCCGGCAGTTGATTACGCTGCCAGCGTCACAGGACGCTGCCAGCTTTGAGACCTGATATCAGGTCCTTCATAGCCTCACCAACACGAGTTCTTCAAAACACTCCTATCTTCATCTTTCACGAAAAAAAACCCTAAAAATCAACCCCAATCCCTCAAATCTTCACCTTTCTTCACCAAATCTTCACTAAACTTCATCACAATCAATCAAATTCTTCATTCTAACCTTCATTCTACTTTTAAACACCTCCAAATCAACTCAAATCACTCAAAATCTCAGAAATTTTAGTGGGTTTTAGTGGGTTTTTAAAGGGGTGTGAAGGGTTCTTTGCTTATTCTAATCACCAAGGAGCTAAATTTTAGTGGAATCGGGAAGGTATAGTTTAATACTGAACTTTTTCCATTTTGTTCATCAATTTTACTCGAAAATTAGGCTTGATTAGTCTTCTTTGGAGTTTCTTCTTGCTCTTGTTGATTGTTTAGCTAGGATTGGTGAAAATTTTTCTGAGTAAGGCATAAGAATTCAACAAACACTAAACTTTTGAGGTGTTGAGATTGTTGCACACCAAGTGTTTGTTGAATTGCTCGTTTGAGTGAAAAAACTATTTTGAGTGTTTGTTTGTTGTTGTAGGAGTATTGTATTGTTTTAATTGTTGCAAGAAATGGCTCCAAAAATCTCAAAATTGTTTGGGAAGGGAAAGAACAAGAGGGCCGCGGTGAGTGAGCCCGACACCGATGTTGTGGTGGTTTTCATGGGTTATGAGAGGTTGAGTGCACAACACAAAAAAATTTGGGACAAACTCTCCACACCCCGACAACAACCCCTTATAACCACAAAATTTCTTCTCCCCAAACACCCTCCGTGCATTGGGAATGCTCGACTTGACAAGGGATATGCTAGCTAAAGTTGGGCTAGAAGCTTATCTCGAACCGGACTCTTGGGATTACACCTATAAGAGTTTCGCGTACGAGTTCCTAGCTACCTTGTCCGAGTTGGACGTACCGGATGGGAACGAAAAAGCCTACCGTTTCCGCCTACACCAAAATTGGCACAATGCCTCAATTTCAGAAATCCGCCAAATCCTCAAAATCACCAAAAACCCCGAAGAGATAAAATGCCCCAAGGGGGAAATGTACAACATGTGGAACAAGATTACAAGATGTGACATTGCATCTAAGGATCCAAAACTCTTCACCATCACCCACCCCGTGCTTAGACTCATTACCCGTTTCCTTACCACCGTTTTTAACTCCGCGGGAGAGCCCGCTAAGGTACCGGAGAAAATCCAGTTGTGTTTGTGGACTATGCTCCCGGGAGGGGTGGGGGTACCGGATTGGGCGGACTTGTTCATGAGAGCTTGTATTAAGCACCGCCAAAAATCCACTAAAGCAAGTATCCACCTTGGGGGGATGATTTCCTTTTTGGTTCAACATTATGAAGGGGGGATTGATGAAGAACAAGAGGTCAATTCTTGAAAGGGATTAACAAGGTACAACCACTTGGGGCTAGAGGATGTGAACATGTTCAAAGTTAGAAAGTTGGAGCCTTTGAGAGGATTTTGGTTGGGGAGTGATGGCCTAAGCTACATGAAAGTGCCTCGACCTTTAAACAATCCTTTACCTAGGGGGCAAGAACCGGAGAATTTCTTTTGTCCTAGGGAATAAAGTTTAAGGAAGAGTAGTAGTGAGGAGGAGGAAGAGGAAATGCCCTTGCGGCAAAGGAGGCAAAGGAGAGAGCAAGGTGAGGGGAGCAAGCAAGTTAGAGAGGAGAAGGAGATCCTCATAATTGAGGCGGGACCTTTCCAAAACCCACCTTTTACACAACAACAACCACAACCACCACCATACCATTACCAATCATCTTACCATAGCCACCAAGACACCAACACCCCAATGTATGAGGCGGAGACTCATGCTAGCACCCCAATGGAGCCATGGCAACAACAAATGACATCATACTTTGCTAGCACAAACGATGTCCTCAAGCACATAAGTGGACGAGTGGACGACTATTATAGTTGGCAACAAACCCAAGGGGGTAGGCTTGAGTCTTTAGAGGATTGACACAATGTGGTGGAGGCAAAAGAGAGGTTGAGAGAGGAGGCCGAGAGGCCCAACAAGCAGAGTCGAGGAGGATGGTGGAGCGGCAAGAGGAAAACCGCCTTTGGCAAACACAACAAAACCAAAGGTGGAAAGAACAAAATGACATGTGGGTGGCACAAAATGCTTGGAGGTAGCAAGCCACAAACCATTTCCAAGCTCAAAATGAGCGCCACCACACCTACCTGAAAGTCCCAGACCTCTAATTAGACTCCTCTAATTAGTTCATTAAATTACATTAACTCAATGATTTAGGATCTAGTTATCATGCATGCAAATATAAAAGCATAAATATAAAGATAAGATGAAATTTTCTTACAATGGGAATTTTCGGCCAAAATGGGGCACAATAAGAACTCCTTCTTATTGTTCTTGAGCATGTAATTAGTGGATGATCCTCCATAAAACAACCTGCAAAGTAGAAGCTCTCCTTCATGTTGCACCCAAGAATCAACCCAAATAATCTCTACTATTATAGTACTAGATAATGAGAAGAGATTTTATGTAAATAATATTACTACTCTAGTAATATAGATGAATATTAGTGTATTGAGAGTTAAAGAGATGAAACATGAATTAAAAGCATGAACAAGAAACAAGAACAACTCTTGTTCTTTTTCATTTGCAATCTCATGGCACAACCCCTTGCAAATGGGTATATATGTGCCAATTTTAAATCACATGCAAATGCTTTATGTGTTGGTTTGTACAAAATGATTAAAGTAGTGTAAGCAATGTCACTATCATGTGAATAAGTGTGCTAATAAAATAAGAACAATCATCATTGCTCTACATGAGCACAATTTCGGCTCACATGTAGCTAAAATGGTCCATATTGATTTTTCATATTTGTCCCACAAATACTTATAATCATATGTTTAATTATCTTGTATAATTAAGTGTTAATTTGAGCATATAACAATTATATGACACAAATTAATAAACAATATGTACTTAACTTTTAAGTGATATTTTACCATTAATCAATATATAATGGATCCCACAATGCCCAATTAATTTATTTTACAACTCTTTGTAAATATAATTAACTAATTACCTCTACCTCAAAATATATGCATTACCTCAACTAATTTTATGAATTAACGATTAATCACTAAATTAAATCTTATTTAATCGTATTAAAATAAGACGTAAAATTTATTCAGTCAGTTATCGTATAATTGACTAATAAACTTAAGTGGAATGAGTTCCTAACTCAATTTCCAATAAATAACTCTCTTAACTTAACGTACATATCAAATATATGTAATGCCCTAATTAAACTGTATCGTATACAAATAATTAGTATTCTATTTGGGTCTCATCATATAGGTGTGACCTAAAGGGATCAGCTGATCACCGCCGTCATACGACAATAACGTCAAACTCTAGTCAGCCGAACGTTACCAATTTACGTTAATCAACTGACGTGGAGTATCAAAATATACTAATCATGTCACGTATATTCCAAATGAGATTTATTATATAAATGCACAATTGTGGAGGACACTTATTCCAACACTACCTTCACGATTCATATGAAGATGCGGTGGCACAATAGGATGTGTATGGTTTGGCTAGGTCACTTTTCGGCATGACCATCCAACAAAACCCCGGCTACCCCAATCCTTACACACAAGAGGCCCTTGATGAAGGCCTAGAGAGGAGAAGAAGAGTTAGAGAAGAAAGAGAGAGGAGGAGAAACCGAGGAGGTGCCTCGGGTTCTTCTCATTTTAACAATTGATGAAGCATCCCACCCTTTCCCCTACAATGAGGACATTGTATAATCTAAGTGTGGGGGAGAGGATTGTATATACTTTGTTTTGTTTTGATGCATTCTTTAGCGTTTATTTTGAAAAAAAAGAAAAGAAAAAAAATGAAAAGAAAAAAAAAGTAAAAAAATTGAAAATCCCGCTAGGTGAAGACCCACAAGGGTGGGCACCTAGGCAAAAATTGGGAAGGTGGCCGAGGACGGAATGAAAACCCGAAAGGGCGTTCCGGGAAAAATGAAAAATAGAGTTGCGAGCCACCAATGGGACGAAAGGAAAAGCTAAGGTGAAAACCCAAGTGTGGGGGAGAGGATTGTATATACTTTGTTTTGTTTTGATGCATTCTTTAGCGTTTATTTTGAAAAAAAAGAAAAGAAAAAAAAATGAAAAGAAAAAAAAAGTAATAAAATTGAAAATCCCGCTAGGTGGAAGACCCACAAGGGTGGGCACCTAGGCAAAAATTGGGAAGGTGGCCGAGGACGGAATGAAAACCCGAAAGGGCGTTCCGGGAAAAATGAAAAATAGAGTTGCGAGCCACCAATGGGAGGAAAGGAAAAGCTAAGGTGAAAACCCGAAAGGGCACCTAGGCAAAATGGGGGATTTTCAAGAAAAAAAATTGGAAAAAGAAAAAGAAAAAAAAATTTGAGCAAAATACTTCCGATGAAGAGGATTTTTGGAGGGAAAAAAAGGGAGAAATAAGGAGGAATTTGGAAGGAGGCTAGCTTAGGATTTTTTTTTTATATTTTTCTTTGAGTCACACAATATTGGTTCCAAATCGGTGGATTTCTTTTGCGGGTTGCTTAATTGTGCAATTTGTGTAGTGTGGGGCCAACCAAGTGACCATGCTTTACATTGGTGGAGTGATCAGGGGGCGATATAAGTAGTTTTGAGATTGATAGGAGTTCTTGTCGGTCACTTTGCTTTTACCTTGGGATAAGGTGAGAGTGACCATTACCATCTCGGAGTATAAGGAGGGAGGATGTGTGGATGAGTCGGAGTTGGTGGTGTGTCGAGTCTTGTATTGAGGGAGTTATAAGTAGGAAGTGGTAAGGGAAGAGTGTGTCACAACAACTTTGAGTCATTTTCTTTTAATAGGTGGTTGTGTTTTGAGGGAGATATAAGAAGGTAGTGCTGAGGGAAGAGAGGTCATTAACTTCACATGCTATGTTTGGACTCGTGGTTGTCTTGCTAATCTCGAGTTTTACTCGGGACGAGTAAAAGTCCAAGTGCGGGGGTATTTGACAACACCAAAATGTGTAGTGTTTAGTAGTGTTTATTAGGTCCGTTTAATGTACTTTTTACGGGTCGTTAGCATCGTTTTATGCTGACCTTAGTCCTTGTAGTTATGTTGTTATTTGATATTTTTAAGTCAAGTTTTAGAGTCAAGCCCGGAAGTCAACTAAAGTCAAAGTCAAACCCGAGATCCGAGACCAAACCCGACAATTGGAGTGGGCTAGGAGCAAGTTATCAATGCAAGAAAAGCAAGTCGAAAGGGTGAATGGAAGTCAAGGCAAGACTAGCATTCAAAGGGGTCAACGAAAGTCAAGGCGAGCAACCAAGAGTAAAAACTGGCAGCTTAAAACGCTGCCAGCGTCACCAGAACGCTGCCAGCTTCACCAGAACGCTGCTAGCGTCCCACGACGGTGCCAGCGTCCGTGGGCGCTGCCAGCGTCCTGGCCTAGGACACGTGTTTCTTCATTTTCCGTCTTGTCATTTTGAGGCCCATTTCTCGAAGGCCCTAGGTTTCTGAAGCAAGGGTATAAAAGAACCAGATTTTAGAGAGAGAGAACATTCCATAACATTCCACAACAAAGCACAAAACACATTGGAATTCTCTCATTTTTGGTTCTTCATTTTGGCTTGTAACTTTGAGTTGAACTTTATTATTTGGGTTGTAATTCTTGATTATAGGTAGCTAATCTTCTATTTCTTAGTGTAATTGGAACAAGTTTTCCTCTTTTAGCATTGTAAGACTCTTTGAACCTCTTCTTCTTTAGTTAATACCATTTTCTCATGTTTATTTTCCATTGTTGAATGAATTATTGTTGAGACTAACCATCTTAGCAAGTTGTTTGTTTAATTAGTGCTTTGTCTAGATAATTTTGGTTAAATTGTCTTGATATTGTTGAAGCAACCTTGAAAGATTGCAACTTTGGTTTAAAGTTGGAATCTTTTGAGTGGAATTTGGTTTATTGTGTGGTTAGAACATGGTTTAGTGTTTTATTACATGATTCTAGCTTGTTTCTTTGGTTTTGTTCATAAACCTTGCATCTTTGATTTGGGCTCATGTTTTAGTAAGTGTAAATTGGGTTGTAAAGGGTCATCCTTGGTTGAGTTAATCCTTGTTGACTAATTTCTTAGAAACTTGTATTAGATAACTAGAGAAGAGAGGAAAGGAAGAGTTTTTACTTTGCTAATTGTTGGGAACTTGGGAAAATTACACTAAGTTAGTTTCTTTATATTTGAATATTTGAATCCTAAGTACTTGTTGGTTATTTTAGACTTGTTAATCAATTTCTCAAATCAAACTTTCTCCAGATGTGTTATCCTACATGTTTTTGTCATTGTTAATATCATAGTTTGTAATTAATATATGTTTGTGTCTTAATTAGTGTCTTAATTAGTGATTAGAGTAATTAGTTAGTAATTAGTTTTGTTAATTGGTTTTTAGCAAGAGTCTAGATTAGTTAATTTAGTTAATCCCGCCTTCTCTTGGGTTCGACCCTATTCTTACTATTTACTACCTTTATTTAAGATAGTTTGTGTTTGTTTAGGAGATATAAATTGTTATTTGACCATAGCTAATTAGCGGAATTAACGACACGTGAAATAAGCTCGTCACTTACTCGGTTGAGTGCCGATATCACTCGGCCGAGTACACGAGATCATAATACCTCTTAAGACATCATCCAAATCCACTCGATCGAGTAGCCTATACTCGGCCGAGTACACCATGTACTCGGTCGAGTAACCTCTATTCAGCCGAGCCCCCAATAGATAGAAATACGGAGTATTACAGTCTTCCCTTCTTAAGAACGAACTTCTTCCTCGAAGTTCATTACTCATACTCCTACCATAAGAACTCCCTTACTAACTACGAACACAATACACCACATAACATATGCCAAACATATGTCACAACAACACATAGAAACACTACACAACATATGCTAAACATATGTCACACATAAAAGTAAATAACATCACCTATGACACAAGTATACTACCCATCAATAGCCACCAATATGACTATAACAAAACAAAACTATCAAACTGCAACTACTTCCTTCCCCCCTTAAGAGCAAGGTTACGCCCTCGTAACCAAACATACCTCTTCAAACATATGCGGGTATTTCTCCCTTATTGCAGCTTCAGGCTCCTAAGTTTCCTCCTCCACGTTATGGTTAGACCATAACACTTTCAGCTGCGTCGACCCTCAATTCCTAGTCTTGCGCATCTTTCTGTCTAAGATCTCCTTTGGCACCTCAACATAGGTGAGTGATATGTCTAGTTTTTATATGATTTTACTCCCTAGTTTAGCTCGATTTTACATGATTGTTATACTTTGTTTAGTATATTTGTGAGCTAATTACGTGTTTGAAGTGCATTGCTCGTGTTTGCTATGTTTTATAGGAATCTAAGCTTTTGGAGGCTTTTTCCTAGCACATTAGCAAGCACTAAAGTCCAACAAGCTAATGGAAGCAAGATGGACCATGGAAGGTTAGAATGGAGAATGACAAGCCAAACATGAAGATTTTTCAAATGGATTAATATGCAAATGAGAAACCAAAAATGAAGCCCAATGCAAGGAGTCCACAACTCAACATAAGATGCTCCTTTGGATGCTCAAGGAATCCCAAAACTATGCAATTAACCGGAGAATTAAGGTGCTTAAAGGCATAGCTTAGGATTCCTTAAGCATTAAAGGGATCAATTAAGCAAATATAGCCGGGTTAGTGGAACCCCGATCGGGGTTGCCATTCCCCGATCGGGGTTAGGTCTCTGTGAATGCATGCGTTTGAAGTCCCTCTCCCTATATAAAGGAGAGGGACTTCGACACTTAGGGGCATCCTTTTTTCATATCTTTTCTCATATCTTTTCATCATATTTCCCTTAGCTTAAGCACACAAGTTTCTCTTAGTTTCATATTTAGTTAAACATTTGGTTATTACTTTGTTCAAACACTTGGTTACATTTTAAGTTATAATTCAATCTTTCCATTCAAGCATTTGGGTTATTTGTTCTTCATTTCTGAGTTATACTTCTAGATTGCGGTAATTCTAATTCTAGTTTTATGTTAGTATTCATTTTCGTCATTTACATTACAAGTCATTTAGTTAATCGGATAACTAGTAAATCAAGATTTCATTGTTATTTACATTAGAATTATAAGTAGCAATTTCATTCACTTAGTATAGCACTTTCTATTAACAAGTTGTTTTCTTTTGTAATTTCATATTCACCATGCTTATTATATCAAATACTATTAGTTTAATTATCAACATGAGTGAGTAGTTTCATTTGTCTAGGGATTATGGAAGCCATGCACAATTTGTAAGTTGTAAATGTTAAAATAAGGCTGAATTAATATTGATAAATTGTTTTCATCACATGCTTGTATTGTTTTGTTAATCTTTGCTATTTGGCCAATTACATTGATTAAATTTGTTAATTCATTCTATAAGTCGAGAGGCACGAAATCAGATTAGACTAAGCATGTGTAGTGGGACGACTCTAGTTATAACGAAAGTTCTATAGGACTCGACCTAAGGTTGACACTAATATCGAGAGATGAGTGTCTTTAGCCTAAACAATTAACAATATTAAGAATTCCTATGTTTAACATGAGCATTTACGTATTTGCATGAGTGACCTGACTCCCCTAGACTCTTTTAATATTATTTAATTTACATCATATTTTGCTAAACATCAAATCAAATCAACCATTAAACCGACCTTGATAGTAGTCTTTTCATAGAATTTCATAACGAAATTCCCGTCTCCTTGTGTTCGACCCCTCGTACTACATTAATTTGTGTCTAGGGAAGCTTATCTTTGCATAGGTGTGCGATAAGCCTATCAGTGAGTGCCTCATTGACGTGGGGTTAGTCGCCCTCCCCCAAATAAAACAAATAGCTCAACTAATGTAGTAGGATAGTCGTGGTCGAACCACAAGAACGGTGATTAAGACTATAAGGTAAGTTGGTCGAGTTCTAGTTTAATTCTAGCTAGAAGCAATTAGAGGTGATTAAAACTAACTAAGTCTAACAAATGAGCAAATATGAGATTGAAAGCAAAGATTAAAAGAAACTAAGGTGAATGAATGGGTTCATTAATATAGGCGAAAGTCGATTATGGTGAGGGTTAAGACTAGTCTAATGATGAGTCTAGGTATGTCTCCACCTCTCGGTGAAAGACAGTTAGTAGGCAAATCTCCACCTCTCGGTGTGAGACGGACCCTAGTCTAAGGTTCGATTGGGTTCTCGCCCTAACCTCGCCCTAAACAATCAAAATACACACAAGTATCAAACAAGTCCAAGCTCTTACCCAAACTAGTGATTAAACATAGAAATAACTCAAATTACTCATTCAAGCAATTCATCAAACACCTTGTGTGTACAAAACAATTAGACTACCAAAATACTCCATCTTTATGCCCAATTACCATAATCAAACCTTAATCCTACACTAAATTCACCATCTACCCTAGCAATACACTACTCACACATACTACTAGAACTAGATACTAAAGATGAAGAATTTAATATGATAAAGACAAAGGAAAACATATTCACGATGATAACTAGTAGAAAGAGCAAGAAAATGTGATTAAATAACTAGTAGAAGTAATTAGGAGAAGAATTGTACCAAACTTTCATAAAAGTTGCAACCTTTGATGAATAAATAAAAGGAAAGTCGTCTATAATATCAAATTACAACCCAAGTTTTCAACAATAGCTTATCAAATTACAACCCAAGTTTTGAACAATAGCTAAAGGAAAGAATAGATCTAAAAATAACTAAATCTAAAAATAACTAAGTAGAAAAGTAGAGTAATTAGTGCTAATTATTAAATGATTAGAGTAATGATTAGGAATATTGAAAGCTAAATCTAGGGTTTTTGTGTCTAGGGTTGTGTGTCTAAAATGAATTAAGATAGGGGTATTTATAGGTTGGTAGGATTAGGGGGTCAAAAGAAGAAGAGAAGTCAAAATACGGACTGAGGGGTCCCAGCCGGCCGGCCGGGATCGGCTGGCGCCCCCTGCTATTCCTTCATCTTCCTTTCTCTTCCTTTCTTCATGGTGTCTCCCCAGCCGGTCTGGCCGGCCGCCGGTGGCCTGGACCGGATGGCGCTTCTTGCCCTTTCCTCCGTCTTTTTCATACTTTCTTAATCTTGCCGTCTCCCCAGCCGGCCTGGCCGGCCGCCGGTGGCCTGGACCAGCTTGGGATCTCTGCTACATCCTCTTTCTTTCGTTCATTCTTTGGAAGATAAGTGGGTGCTCAGCGGCTGGCCGGCTGCCGGTGGCCTGGCCGGCTGGCACCCCCTGCTCTTCTTACTCTTCTTTTCATTATTCCTTCTCGTGTATTTGTTTTGTGACGGTTTCTCGGTTCTCATCCTGTCTCCTCTTTGTCTTGGCATTTTTCCTATAAAATGAGACGGAATTAAATAATATGATAGTACACAGGATGAGGCCCAAAATACGATAAAACCGACGCTAAACTAAACTAAATACGCCGAAATATAAGAGAATAAAGAGGGGAAACGGTCTAAATTAATCGTATATCAAACCGCACACACTTAAACATTACTTGTCCTGGAGTAAGTAAGTGAGCAAAAACAAGACCCTTATTTAATTTAGCTAAACTAAACTACTAAAATCCGATCAGAGGCAATTAACGGGCCTTCTCCATCCCTTCAACTCACAATGAAATACAATGAGGTATGTACTCCCTTGCAAGGCAAGTGGGGGCTTGCAGAAAATTTAGATACATCCAAGATCAAGCATGTAAACAAAAAAAATGTTGCATCAACCATAAGAACAACCACTTTCCTCATCTAAGCGGTTGGGTTTCGTTTTAAAAACCAAAGGTCTAGTTCGGGAGATACCGTCTCAAAGTCTCAACGAGGTGTCAACCCCCTAATCGTGGCTCAACCAACCCGAGTATGACCCCCCAATGCCAATGAAACGAATTCAAAGGCGGGAAATAGGGAAGCAAAGTCAACCGTAAACGACCAACACGACACGACTCAAGATTCAACCAAATTCGACCCATGACCCAGATGACTTAGACTACCGACTTCCTTACGGTTTTCACTCGTCAATCATTTAAAGAACGGGTTATTTTTATGAAAAAAAATAACCAAAACCACTCAACTACTCTACTGGTGAGACATGCCCGCAATCTAATGTGTAGTCCTCTCCTATATGGTCGCATGCGAGATGTAAAAATGGGAATGCACATAAAATAAAACAAGGGTTATAACGAGGATGGGTAGTGGGTCGAAACGGGATTAGTGCAAGCCCCGTTATGGATGATGTGGAGTTACAAATCAAGAAATTGTCAAAAATTCCATTTCTCCCAATTTATTACAATAAATGAAAATACCAAACTTGAAAGTCCTATTCACTTGGAAAAACATCATATCCCAATTATTTTGCAACGTCTTTTTATACTCGCTTAAAGATGGATAAGGAGTGTTGCTTGACGTTTTCTCATACAAAAACATGGAATAAATAAATATGAAGTGATTTTTGTTGTTTTGCATTTTTCTTTCTTTTGTATTTTATTTTTGCTTTTATAAAACCTCTTTATTCAAAATCAAAACCAAATATTAACCAATTATTTCAACTCAAATGAACTTAGCTTGAGTTAACTAATGAGGACACGAATTTCCCTTTTCAAAACACCAAAAACAAAGTGACAACTTCTTGATCAAGGAAGGTTGTTTATGGGATGTAGTTGGTAATCCTAGTTATGCCAAATGAAAGGCTAAGGCTCAAAGGGGATGCAAAAGTTGGTCCTAATCTAAAGGGTTGAAAATAGGCTTATATGGCAATGTGAGGCTCAAAAATTATAAGCAACGGATTGTTTCAAATTATGCATACAAAAAGGAATACATCTCGCGACCTAAGGAAAGAACGACACACTTGTGCGTGAAGATGTGACATGCCACGCAAGGAACCTACTCACAACCTATGGAGACCGGGTATTAATGCACCGGTCTAACGGAGGCTCTAGGTCTCACATGTAAGTAGCTTTGTCGAAGTCTAGGTCTAGCCTACGGTCTATTCGGTCTCACAAGCGGTCTACGGCCTTTGGGTTAACTCTACTCCCCGGGTGTCTAACAAGGAGATCAAAGAGGTGCATGCCACTAGAAGGGGGAAGACACGGTTAAGACAATTTCATCATTGGGGTATCATGTTCTCTTCCTCGACCACATTTTGTTCAAAATATTTACAAACTCAATGCAAAATAAAATTAAAATGACAAATAATTATTCACATGTGACGAAATGCAATTGTAGTTCCTATTAAAAATCAAATAGATATGCAACACTGTCTAAACTAGCAGCACATAAGCAACATACAACAAGTTCCAGAAGGAACATCCTCATCAACAATTTCCCGTCCTCCTCCATATTAATCAAAAATAAAAGTGATAAGTGAATATTTGTATGATTTTAATCCCCAATTTAGCTCGGTTTTGTATGTCATTTGTGATTTGTTAAGCCATTTTATGAGCTAATATCTTCTTCTAGGCGAATTCCTATGTTCTAACCTGTTTTGTAGGGAAAGTGACGTTTCTACGCCCTTTTTCTATATTTCCGAGCATTTGCCTAGAATCCGATGATTTGAAGAAGCAAGCTTGACCAAGTCAAAGGAAGACTAGCCCAAGCCCAATTACGTGCTGCATTGACCAAGACAAAAGCATAGAAACGCGTGCCCAAAGAAGAAATTGGAAGAGACGAAAGAAGATCCATCAAGGTTACATACCCGATCGGATTTGCCACATACCCGATCGGGTATGTCTGCTGATGAACACTTCTTGGCTCTTCTTCTACCAAGCCTTAATGGAGTGCTTTAATATCGTGATAGACTTTGTTTAATGGCCGTAAACTATTGTTTGTACTTGTCAATTTCCGTCTCAAGGGCGAGAGTCGAGATGAAAATTAAAGGACTGGCAAGAATAGTTTAATGACCTAGCAAGGCTGAAAAGACGTTAGGACCCGTTAAAAAGTCGGTATGAATCCGAAAGGAATATACCATTTAAAGACTTGGACAACTATGATTTTTCTAAACCCGTAATCAACTTTGCTTTTAAATTGATTAGCATGTGAACCCCGATCCCTAGATCCTTTTCTTTATTGTATTGTTATCATTTTTATTATAGCATTTATTAATTAGTGACAAACATTTGCCAATCGTACAAGATAGAGTTCTAACCATAACTATTCACAAGTATCTCCCGTCTCCCCGAGATCGACCCCTTACTTCCCTAATTACATTAATTTGTTGTTTGCCTAGTTTGGGTTATTTATCTTTGATTAGGGTATGCGACAACCCTGTCAAAAAGAAAAGAGCGGAAAAAGGAGAAAATAGTTGGAAAGAGTATACCAAGCGGTATTCTATTCTCCTAGTGTTTCAAATGCTCCATGTGTCCCTACATCACTTGTTAGACAAAAACATATATATACAATGCAATATTTTTGGTTTTTTTTTTGAAGATTTTTCAATTTTTTTTGAAGTTTTTGTTTGAAATACTCAACAAATAAATGTAAAAATTTACAAGTATGCACAATTGATATTTCCCTCCTCACACTTAGACTGGACATTGTCCTCAATGTCCAAATGTAGGGGGGAAGAGCAAAATAAAAGAACATGTTTTTGAATTTTTGATTTTTAGAGAATGAAATGACACGTTTTTATGTTTTTCAATAATAAGAATGTGTAAATGACAATGCAAAAGTGAAATGAATCTAAACTAAATGCAAACTAAATAAATGGATGCAAGTTTGTTTATTGATATGAGAAGAGAGCTAATTTGGATTAACTCGCATTTGGATACTTGGGGGAAATCTTTGGATTCAAGGAAATTTTATTTGGATTTTCAAAGTGGGGTAAGGGACAATTTTAAACTCATGAATGCATAAAAATGAAGAAAATTCATCAAAATGCATATGCTCAAAAGAGTGAAGTGGTCGACTTTCTTGTACCCACTAGGGAAGCTTTTCAATTTTGCCTCCGTTTTGCATCATCGTTGCTCAAAGCCTGGAGAAACTTATCAAATTCCTGAGCAAACCCCACAAACAAGCATAAGAATATAGCAAGGGGACTCAAAGAATGAAGCACAAACAAACTCAACCAAAGCTCGATCGACTGTTCACCGTCTTCTTCGTGGTATAAAGTAGGAGATGTGGGCAAGATATAGCTAGACTCACATGGCAACTCTCCACCCCCCTTGGCAATTTTGGGTGGCTTATCATGGTAGACAGGAGGGGTAAACAGTGTGAAAACACTCACCCTCTCAAGAGGATCAAGAGGCAAGGGCATAGAAGGATTCAAAGTGGTAGGTGAAGGAGGAAGCAAGACCTCAACTTCACCTTTTTCTTCATCAAGAAGAGACTTTTCCAAGCAATTTTCTCTAATGGCTTCTTCATTCTCATCAACTTGGCTCTCCCAACTAGAAGAGGAGTCAAGGAGCCAAGGATCACCTTCAACAGAGCCTAAATTCAACGGAATAGGAGAGTTCAAATATGCATTAATTTCATCAGGAATAAGACAATCCATTTCATTCTCCCTAGAACTCTCCAAAGCCACAACATCAAACAAGTCATCACTTTTCACATTTTCCTCTTTTCTCAAACCACCAACAATGCCTTGAATAACATCCACCGAATAGACACTTTCCACCATTGGCTTGGACAAGGCCTCCATCAAAGAAAAATCAATTTTGCTCTCACAAACATTAAAGGAGAGGTGCCCTTTCTTAACATCAATGATGACACCTCCGATTTCCATGAATGGTCTCCCAACGATAATGGGGGTTTGTTGGTTTTCGGGGATGTCCAAGACCACAAAGTCGGCAGGAATGTAGACATTTCCCACTTTGACCGGGACATCTTCAAGAATTCCCTTCGGATATTTGACCGAGCGGTCGGCAAGTTGTATGGTCATGGAAGTGGGTCTCAAATTTTCAAGGCCAAGCCTTTTTGTAAGGGGAAGAGGAAGGATTCTAACACTAGCTCCTAGATCACAAAGGGATCTTGAAATGGAATGTTTCCCACCACACAAGGTATAGAAAAGCTCCCCGGATCTTGAAGGTTCTTAGGCATGTTGTTTAAAAGCACCGCACTACACTCTCCCGTCAAGGCTACAAGCCCATCATTGGTTATGCTCCTATTCTTGGTCAACACCTCCTTAAGAAATTTGGTGTAAAGTGGCATTTGGCTCGCTACCTCGGTGAAAGGTGATGAGACTTCAAGATTTTTTAGCATTCCCACAAATTTTTCAAATTTCTTCTCTTTAGTCACGGCCTTGGGCCGGTTTGGAAAAGGTAGGGGAGGTGTGTAATCTTGGGTCAAATTTGGAGGAGGTTGGGTGATTTGATTTTCCCTCGCCATTTCTTCTTCACTAAGGTAATGGTCTTCCACCATTTTACCCTTCAACTTTCTCTTTTCATTGGAATTCATGGATTTTTGAGAATCTTTCAATGTGTTCTCACCCACCAAAGTGATAGCATGCAATTGTTGGTGATGTGGTGGTCCATCCTTAGGGTGAGAGCCTTGTATTGGTAGAACACGTTCCCCTTTTTGAACATTAATGGGTTCTTGGTTGGCTAAGTAAGAATCAAAATTTCTTTGTTGAGCCTGGACATTAGAAATGTCGGATCTCAAGAGTTTAATTAGTTGATCCATATTTTCTTCACGTTGCGTAGGCCTATTCTCCATGCCTTTAAAAATTTGTTCAATTGAAGAGTTGGATTGTTCACATGGAGGTGGAGGTTGTTGGAAGTTTTGGTGTTGTTGGGAATTTTGTTATTGTTGGAAGTTGTTGTTGTATTGGTTCTGGTGGTTGGGGTTTCTTTGTTTCCTAAATGGAGGAGGAACATATGGTTGATTGTCACGTTGGGAAAACCTCCTAGAATCGGAATTTTGGCCATGGTTGTTGTTGTAAGACCTTGAATGGTCGGGTTTGGGAGGTGGTTGGTATTGTCGGGCTTGATACTTGGGATCCAAGGGTTTCCCTTCATATGAGATTTTGGGGTCTTGATTTGGGAAGGCTCTGTAGAAAGTCTCTTATCATTGATAGGAGTACCTAGGTTGGTTCCCTTGCATTGCATATCATTCTTGTTGGAATTGATCCTCGGGAGGGAAGGAAGGACATAAGTCATATGTGTGGCCAACACCACCACATGTGTCACAAATAGGTTGTTAAGAGTAAGTTCTTGGGGGAGACCTTGGTTGCTCACAATAGTAGACTCTAGCATGACTAGGTCTCTCCCCTTAGATATGATGAATTTGTCCCTTTCCTCTTTCCAACCCCAAATTATCAAACATCTTGGATAGCTCATCCAACTTAAGTTTTGTCTCCAACTCAAGCCTACTACGCCCTTTACTCTTACCCCCACTCTCCCTAAAGGCATAGGTACTCTCCATCTCGGAAATGTTTTGAATCATCTCCGTGATCTCGGCATTATTCATCTTGTCAAAATTACCGCCGGAAGCCGCCACTATCATGTCTCTAAACCTTTGCTCAAGTGTTTAGAAAAAGGTTTGTGTGGTCATCCACTTTGGCATACCATGATGAGGGCAAGAAGTAAGTAGATCTCGAAACCTCTCCCAAGCTTCACTCAATATCTCATAGTCTTTTTGCTTGAAGGTTTGGATCTCATGTCTTATCCTTGCGGTTTTTCAGGGGGGGGGGGGGGGGGGTAGATATTGGTGATGAAGGCTTTTGAGAGGCTAGCCCAAGTGGTGAAAGTTCCCGGTTCATGGGAATTCAACCATTTTTTTGCATTGTCCTTCAAGGAGAAGGGAAATAACATGAGTAAGATTTGGTCTTCGGTGATTCCATTCCTCTTGATTGTTCCCACCTTCTACTTAAAACCTACCATGTGTTGATTGGCATCTTCATTCTTCAACCCATGAAAGATGTCTTGTTGAATGAATGAGATGACATGATGACGGAGTTCAAATGTGTTGGGGGCAATAGCTCCGTAGTTAATGGACGAGCAAGACCGATTAGGGTCCGGCCTATTGTAGTAGCCCATAGGTTGGTCCACCATCTCTTGTATGAAAGGGTTGTTTATTGGTGAAATGGGTGAAATTGGGGAATTTGGTGAGTGGGTGTTGTTTGAATTTTGAGAGAAAGTGGGTGAATTTATGGGTGGTGTGGTTATGGGAATGTTTGTAGGTATGATAAGGGGTGATAAAGTGGGAGGTGGTGTTTGTGAAGTTGAAGGCTCAATTGTGGGTGGTGAAGTATTTATGGAGGTAAGCATAGGTGGGGATTCTCTATCTCTCTGTCGAGAGCAAATAGCGGTCCGATGTAACACCTGCTCATACACTCAAAAAGATAATCAAATGGCCCTAATGCATCTTGATGCACAAGGACAAAAGGAGAAAACAAGTAATAAAATGAATTAAGCCTAAAACCGACTAAGCTTCCTTATCCTATATTGCCATCCCCGGCAACGGCGCCATTTTGACGTGGGTAAGTCGCCCTCCCCCAAATCAAACAAATAACTCATCTAATGTAGTAGGGTAGTCGAGGTCGAACCACAAGGACGGTGATTAAGGCTCTAAGGTAAGTTGGTCGAATTCTAGTTTAATTCTAACTAGAAGCAATTGGAGGTGATTAAAACTAACTAAGTCTAACAAATGAGCAAATATGAGATTGAAAGCAAAAGTTAAAAGAAACTAAGGTGAATGGGTTCATTAATTCGGTTATGGTGAAGGTGAATACTAGTCTAATGATGAGTCTAGGTATGTCTCCATCTCTCGGTGAAAGACAGTTAGTAGGCAAATCTCCACCTCTTGGTGTGAGACGAACCCTAGTCTAAGGTTCGATTGGGTTCTCGCCCTAACCTTCGCCTAAACAATCAAAACACACAAAAGTATCAAACAAGTCCACGTTCTCACCCAAACTAGTGATTAAAAATATAAAGAACTCAAATTACTCATTCAAGCATTTCATTAAACACCTTGTGTGCAAAAACAATTAGACTACCAAAAGACTCCATCTTTATGCCCAATTACCATAATAAAACCTTAAACCTACACTAAATCCCCCATCTACCCTAGCAATACACTACTCACACATACTATTAGGACTAGATACTAAAGATGAAGAATTTAACATGATAAAGACAAAGGAAAACATATTCAAGATGATAACTAGTAGAAAGAGCAAGAAAATGTGATTAAATAACTAGTAGAAGTAATGAGGAGAAGAATTGTACCAAACTTTCATAAAGGTTGCAACCTTTGATGAATAAATAGAAGGAAAGTCTTTTATAATATCAAATTCCAACCTAAGTTTTCAACAATAGCTAAAGGAAAGATTAGATCTAACAATAACTAAGTAGAAAAGTAGAGTAATTAGTGCTATTTATCAAAAGATTAGAGTAATGATTAGGAATATTGAAAGCTAAATCTAGGGTTTTTGTGTCTAGGGTTGTGTGTCTAAAATGAATTAAGAGAGGGGTATTTATAAGTTGGTAGGATTAAGGGGTCAAAAGAAGAAGAGAAGTCAAAATGCGGACTAGGGGGTCCCTGCCGGCCGGCCGGCCGCTGGTGGACTGGACCGGCTGGCGCCCCCTACTCTTCCTTCATCTTCCTCTCTCTTCCTTTCTTCATGGTGTCTCCCCAGCCACCTTGGCTGGCCGCGGGTGGCCTGGACTGGATGGCGCTTCCTGCCCTTTCCTCCGTCTTTTTCATACCTTTTTAATCTTGCCGTTTCCCCAGCCGCTCTGGCAGGCCGCCTGGATCGGCTGAGGCTCCCTGCTCCATCCTCTTTCTTTCGTTCATTCTTTGGGGGATAAGTGGGTGATCAGCCGGCCGGCCGGCCGCCTGTGGCTTGGACCGGCTGACACCCCCTGCTCTTCCTTCTCTTCTTTTCATCATTCCTTCTCGTGTGTTTATTTTGTGACGGTTTCTCGGTTCTCATCCCGTCTCGTCTTTGTCTTGAAATATTTTCTTTAAAATGAGATGGAATTAAATAATATGAGAGTACACGTGTTAAGGCCCAAAATACGATAAAACCGACGCTAAACTAAACTAAATACGCCGAAACATAAGAGAATAAAGAGGGGAAACGGTCTAAATTAATCGTATATCACTCATACAGCTCGATAGTCCCAGCTTCAAGAACATGAGACGGTTCACACACATATTTCCTCAGTTGCGACACATGGAACACATTATGGACCCGATCAAGAGCAGGTGGTAACTCCAAACGAGAGGCCACCTCTCCAA